>CM029131.1:9569032-9661532 GCA_016859345.1 Istiophorus platypterus | reverse complement strand
GGGAGGGATGGTGAGGAGGAGGAGGAGGAGGAAGAGAGGGGTTGATGTTCTCTCCTCCGCCTCCTCCGCCACTCTTGCGCACCACCAGCGGCAGTGCCTCTGTTTGGTCGTTCGGCGTTGGCACACCACTCAGCCTGCCACTCAGACCGCCAAAGGAATCCAGCGGGCTCGGGACAATCACATCGCTGAAGCAATGCAGCCTCTGGTTGGAGGAGTGGTAGTTTGGGGTGGGACTGCCGTCACCGTTCAGTGTGAGGGCCAGGGCGCCACTGCCAAAGCGCGAGTCCGGGGTAAGGGAGGGGAGGGGGCCGAAAGGTGGAGGACAGGAGGAGGACGAGTTGGAGGAAGAGGAGGGGGCCACTGGCGTGTTGCTGTGGCAGCCATGATGGTGACTGATGGCCTGCTTGGGTGAGGAGAAACCCTTGACGACGGTGTCAACAACCTGCGACACAGCACAGTTCAGCTCCTGCTTCAGCGTCTCTGCTAATTGCCTTCCTCCTCCTCCTCCGCTGCCTCCTCCTCCTGCTGCTCCTCCTCTCCTCTTTATCACTCTTTCTCTGTTCCTTTCCTCCTCTCCCCTACCGTCCACATCTTCCTCCATTTCTCCGTCTAACAGGGCCTGTTCTCGGAGGAGAGCTCGGGCCCGGTCGAGGAATAGACCTGGATCCAGCTCAGATAGTTCGTCGTGGCTATGACGCCCTCTGTCCCTGTGCCTCTCTTCCAGGCCGTCAGAGCGGATACTGTCCTCTGACAGGTTACCATCTTCCTCCCTTTCTCCTCCTCGGTCGACCTCTCCGCTCTCGCCATTCTCCTCCTCTTCCTCCGTCTCCGAGTCGTAGATCTGGTAGAACTTTTCCTGGAGTTGGCGCAATTGTTTCTGAGCAAGAGAGGATAGTGAATGTTGCAGAAAATGTCTCTGTTAACTATCATGGAAAAACATCAACGAGAAAATCAAAAATTGTAGAGTATATCCTAGATTATGTAAAACTAACTTAAAGGACAGACACGATTTTTAAAGCAGGTTTTGTATGTCACATTGTTTTTTGTTCTGCTGTTTTGCATGTCCAAACACCAAGCAATGATTTTCTACATAGGCTCTTGCTTCTCTCAAGGCTCAGATTCAAAGACTGAATATATGCTTTTCTATTCCTATTGTGCCACTTTGAAAGTCTGCCTTCTTTAAGACCCTGGAATCCAGAGTTCTTCGTGTTCATCTACTGCCACATGAACTTCAAAAACTCTTGAAAGTTGAGAACTTGAGGCTCCAATTAAAGTACTGACTCTCAGAGGGATGGTGAGGAGGAGGAGGAGGAGGAGGAGGAGGAGGAGGAGGAGGAGGAGGAGGAGGAGGAGGAGGAGGAGGAGGAGGAGGAGGAGGAGGAGGAGGAGGAGGAGGAGGAGGAGGAGGAGGAGGAGGAGGAGGAGGAGGAGGAGGAGGAGGAGGAGGAGGAGGAGGAGGAGGAGGAGGAGGAGGAGGAGGAGGAGGAGGAGGAGGAGGAGGAGGAGGAGGAGGAGGAGGAGGAGGAGGAGGAGGAGGAGGAGGAGGAGGAGGAGGAGGAGGAGGAGGAGGAGGAGGAGGAGGAGGAGGAGGAGGAGGAGGAGGAGGAGGAGGAGGAGGAGGAGGAGGAGGAGGAGGAGGAGGAGGAGGAGGAGGAGGAGGAGGAGGAGGAGGAGGAGGAGGAGGAGGAGGAGGAGGAGGAGGAGGAGGAGGAGGAGGAGGAGGAGGAGGAGGAGGAGGAGGAGGAGGAGGAGGAGGAGGAGGAGGAGGAGGAGGAGGAGGAGGAGGAGGAGGAGGAGGAGGAGGAGGAGGAGGAGGAGGAGGAGGAGGAGGAGGAGGAGGAGGAGGAGGAGGAGGAGGAGGAGGAGGAGGAGGAGGAGGAGGAGGAGGAGGAGGAGGAGGAGGAGGAGGAGGAGGAGGAGGAGGAGGAGGAGGAGGAGGAGGAGGAGGAGGAGGAGGAGGAGGAGGAGGAGGAGGAGGAGGAGGAGGAGGAGGAGGAGGAGGAGGAGGAGGAGGAGGAGGAGGAGGAGGAGGAGGAGGAGGAGGAGGAGGAGGAGGAGGAGGAGGAGGAGGAGGAGGAGGAGGAGGAGGAGGAGGAGGAGGAGGAGGAGGAGGAGGAGGAGGAGGAGGAGGAGGAGGAGGAGGAGGAGGAGGAGGAGGAGGAGGAGGAGGAGGAGGAGGAGGAGGAGGAGGAGGAGGAGGAGGAGGAGGAGGAGGAGGAGGAGGAGGAGGAGGAGGAGGAGGAGGAGGAGGAGGAGGAGGAGGAGGAGGAGGAGGAGGAGGAGGAGGAGGAGGAGGAGGAGGAGGAGGAGGAGGAGGAGGAGGAGGAGGAGGAGGAGGAGGAGGAGGAGGAGGAGGAGGAGGAGGAGGAGGAGGAGGAGGAGGAGGAGGAGGAGGAGGAGGAGGAGGAGGAGGAGGAGGAGGAGGAGGAGGAGGAGGAGGAGGAGGAGGAGGAGGAGGAGGAGGAGGAGGAGGAGGAGGAGGAGGAGGAGGAGGAGGAGGAGGAGGAGGAGGAGGAGGAGGAGGAGGAGGAGGAGGAGGAGGAGGAGGAGGAGGAGGAGGAGGAGGAGGAGGAGGAGGAGGAGGAGGAGGAGGAGGAGGAGGAGGAGGAGGAGGAGGAGGAGGAGGAGGAGGAGGAGGAGGAGGAGGAGGAGGAGGAGGAGGAGGAGGAGGAGGAGGAGGAGGAGGAGGAGGAGGAGGAGGAGGAGGAGGAGGAGGAGGAGGAGGAGGAGGAGGAGGAGGAGGAGGAGGAGGAGGAGGAGGAGGAGGAGGAGGAGGAGGAGGAGGAGGAGGAGGAGGAGGAGGAGGAGGAGGAGGAGGAGGAGGAGGAGGAGGAGGAGGAGGAGGAGGAGGAGGAGGAGGAGGAGGAGGAGGAGGAGGAGGAGGAGGAGGAGGAGGAGGAGGAGGAGGAGGAGGAGGAGGAGGAGGAGGAGGAGGAGGAGGAGGAGGAGGAGGAGGAGGAGGAGGAGGAGGAGGAGGAGGAGGAGGAGAGAGGAGGCTGAGAGAGGAGGCTGAGCAGAGGCCTGGTGAGCAGGGCCCAAGGAGGAGGAGGAAGATGGAGGGGGAAGAGGAGGCCCAGGAGAGAGGCAGTCAGATGGGCTGTCCTGGTCACGGGAGGAGTTACTGCAGGCGTCCTCAGCCTGGATCTCTGAACCTCCACTGGACAGAGCTCCGCTCCCCTGTGATGGATGACAGGAGGACAGAATTAATAAACAATTACGAAATTAAATTAATGATTTAATGGATGAGGATTGAAGACTATATAGTGGCTAGTTTGTTTGGTGAATTGAAAGGTTGATTCACTGGCGACTAAATTGTGTCTAAAACCATTAACCAAAACTGAAATTGTCTAATTGATTAATTGACTTAATGTTTGACCACTACCTGTATGTGTGTGTTTGTAAATACCTGGAAGCCAGAGTCACTCCCTCCATTCTTTCCAATGTTATTCTTCAGTAGCTGAGAGATGATAGTAGCACCAGGGAAAGGCATTATGGTGTCCTCATATGAGTTGGCCCTCTTCAGCAACTTCCTCAAAACATTGGACTTTTCTCCATCACCGGCGCTACCCCCGTGGCCGTGACTGACCAGCGAGCAGTCTCCGTCCTGATCGGGGCCGTGTGACTGATTCATGCTGTCGAACAGGGTCTCTCTGGCACGGGTGAATAGTGCGCTGCCCACAGTCCTTTTCACCCCAATGTCGACACGTCGGCGCTTCGTCTGTCTTGTTAGGAGGGTGGTGCTGTCATGATCAGGCATCACGCAGGGCAGCTAAACGGACATGACCAAGGACCCTCACAGACACAGGCAGGATGAGAGGAGTTACCTGCTCGACAACAAAGAAAAATAAACACATTGCCATGATTTCAGACTGTCAGTATCACCCAGAGAGCAGCACTTTTATAAGCTCTACAGAGAGTATTAAGGTTTTAAGTACCAAATGAGACGTTTACCATTTGGCAGAATTGTGCATGAAGTGATCACTTTTCAGTCCTAGAGGGGCCAAGTCATTGAAATTGGTTTCTATAATTAATGACTTAATTTTGAAAATAGTCTGCACAAAGTGAAAAGTTATAAAAAATATTTTAAATTGTAAGAAGTACTAGATAAACAAAAAAAAAACCCTTAAATTAATATCAGTTACTTGGTCTTCAATGTTTTGTGGCTCTTTTGTAGAATAAATACAACACGGCTGAGACATTAGATGACTTTGGATAATGAACTTTCTTTTTTTCCAGAACAGATTGTAGAAAAACTCTTTAGTCTGTTTGAGCAAAAGGTACAAGACAGAGTAGACAATAATTAACAGTGTATTTGCAATATGATACAAGAAACCACCTCCTAGGAACCATTGCAAAAATCTCAAACAGCATAAACCAACACACCTAACAAGCAAAAGAGGCTGCCAGTTCTATCGATCGCCCACTGAGCAAAATACAAAAAAATTACTCGTAGTGAAAACCAAGGGAACCACTACAAGGAAAAAAACGCAATCTTCATAGTAGTTAAAGGAGAAATTCCCACACCCACCTGTAATAACCAAAATAATTTCCCATTTCATTCTCCTCCCCTAAGGGGCAACCTTGATTTCTGCATCTTTGTGAGGAGCTGAGAAGAAGCAACAGGCTCATTCTCATTGTCAGAGGGATTTTGCTGCTCTGTCAAGAAAAAAAAAAAAAAGATTTTTTTCTTCCTTTTTGTGTTGGTTTTCTTTTTACCTTCTTGACATGGTTTGTAAGAAATCGGTACGAATCTAAAAATTTTAAAAGCAATTAATTTTGATGCTATTTAGACAGTTTATTTTAACAAGAAAGGTTAAATTATTATATAATGCTCCCACTTTAGGTTTTAACAAGTTCTTTGCATACTGCATATTCAAGGCTAGGGTTCTTTTCTGTCACAAGTGAAAATTTCTTATCTATCACACTGCAAATGTGATCTAGTGATGATCTGGAAACTCCTGAAACTATCGTAGGCGTGGGAAATGGTGAAGAGCTGGCTTCATCCCAAATAAAAACTATCATCTATGTTGGGATTACGCTGACTGAGACACTTGCAAACACATCTCCAGAAATTGAGGGATATCTTGACCTAAACTATCAAAACCTGATTTCTAAAAGAAACCAAAGTCTCAGGCCCAAACTGAATTTAAGTCCCAATTGATTTTAACCTTTTCAGTGTCACTTTTCTCCCTCATTTAACGTATAAAATGTAATGGACAAAGACATAAAAAAATTCAATAAACATCTTTAAAAAAAATCACTAAAAACAAAGCTCTACAAAAGCGGTTAATGTCACAAGTTAGTATCTGCTTTGCACATGTGCCTCCATGCACATGGGCATAGGCTGCATTGCGTTTTCCATGTTACCTGTTTGCATATGATTTCAGGGTCAGGTCTAGGGAAATGTTTCACAAATTGAAGCTGCCATCCACAACAGTTTGGCAGAGTTGTGCCTGCGTTCACAGGGAGCTGAGCAGTTTTCTTTCAGTGTTAAAAATGCGTACAAAACACAGTTGTGCAACTGCAACACGACAGTCGGATTCTAAAGAAAGACAGAGCAAGCAGACGTGCTCAAACCCGCGTTCAGACCGAATCAAGGACACACAAGATGCTTTTGCAAAGGCCAACGACGGCCGACAAAGCAAGCATACTGTTGTGTTCCTTCAGAGCTGTTTCCAAATGAAAATACTTTCCACGCATGAGAGACGGGTTGAGTTTGAATGTGACTCCGAGTTTTGGAGTGTAGATGAGAGGCGTTCAGGAATAAAACAAAAAAACAAAAACACTCAGTCCCTCAACTCAGTGCCCAGCAGTGACCCAGATACACCAGATACACACGCATAGTCCATGCATGCGTAGGCTCGGTCCTCACTGTTTGCATTATTGGTTTCTTGGCAGTACTCTGGGCAGAGGTATGGCGCACGCAAACACACACACACACACACACACAGGGGTGGTGGAAAGGATGAGAAGTTTTTTTTGGGGGGGGGGTCCAAAGAGCTCGAAAACTTGGTTATTTCGAAATTTGTGTCTGGGGTTTGAATTGAGGGGTGTATGAGTGTAAAATCAGCAAATGTTTCCCGTCTGCATTGGTAAAAAACAAAGCAACGGAGCGTGAAAATATCTCACAGGAACAGAGTTACACCAAGAAATTCAAATTGTACTGCAGCACCAGCAGCAGAACAACAGAAGTCTAAAAACTTAGTATTGTTTCTGCAGAAAACCTTTTTGCCTTAAGACTCAAATTAGCCTCTGAGAAAGGTGAGCACTGAAAGGAGATGTGAGAGAGAGAGTGTGTGTGTGTGTGTATGTGTGTGTGTGTGTTTAGTTTCTGCATTCAAACAGAAACTTTGGTTGCAATCTGATTTTGAGGAGCAGGAATAACTCACTCTGCAATCGAGAACTGAAATGAGAAGTGACTGAGGAATGCCTGTAAATAGCATATATTTTCATGTAAAACGAATGGGAGCTTATGATGACTCATGGCTGAATTAATTTCTCTTTGTTACATTGAAGGCTTCATCTAGGATCATTTAATCCTTGTGTATAAAAACTTTTTGACGCAAAATGACCAAAAAGATGGAAAACCGGGTCAAGATGATTTTTGGAAATCAGAGTTTTTGTAGCAGTTGGAAGCCATAATTCTCACGCCTTTTACTTCCCTCTGCGCCGCTGAGAGGAACCAAAATAACATTGGTAATACTTGTCAAAATGAAGTACAGAAAAATAGGTGAGGCTTTAAAGGCGTTATAGGACGGAGGGGGGTGGTGTCCCCCTCGTCGCTTATCGCTGTCGCTGCCTGTGTGCGCCGTCCAGGGACGGACAGAAAAACACAAGCTGGTACTTTTACGCGCGGACGCTGTCGACGGGAAAAATAGAGAGGTGATTGTCACTCTCCAAACACAACACTTAGTCCACGGTAAAGACACGACGGCAGCAGCCCTGCTGCAGCGGGAGAAGCCGACTGGCACAGGCTGCAAACATTAGACGCTTCCATCTTAACATGATTATAATTCATTTGTTATAAAGCATTTAAAGTTTGTTTCAATTAGAGAAAAAGCAATTTGTTTTTAAAACAGTTTTCTCTTGTGGTGATATTGAAGTGTCAGTAGCCTCTCTGGAAACAATGTAGAATGCTGAATTACTTGTCCACAGTTTAGTAAAATGGAACTTGAATTCTTAAAAGACATTTATTTCATTTGGAAGAAGGAGGTTTTTGTGCCTCGTCTACTGTGAAGGTTCGCGAATTTTCTTTGATTTGATAAACAGAATATGACCAATGAGATTTTTTTTAAAACTCATCTCTTGTGCTGAACTACTTGTCAATAATCCGGTGACAACTGTCATGAAATCCGCACAAGCGACGGCAGAAGCGCTCGAAAAAAAAAATCCATGCGAGCTGAACTCTTGTAATATCCACAACCGGAGTCAAAGCGTGGCAGCAAACGGTAAACAAAACACGCGTTTTAATTAAATAAAACTTTTATCCCTGCTCTGAATCCACGCAGCCACATTCACGGAGACGGCAAAAGTCAGACCGGGCGAGTGTGAGACCGACGGAAAAAAGGTCCGAAATTCAATTAAACCGTCTGGACCCGCGATGTGTCTCCCTGAACTATCAGTGGAAGTTGAGTTACACCAAATACACGCGATGCGATCGGGCACACACACGCACACATACACACACACACACAAACACACATATACACACGCAAGCACATAACTTGCGTTATATGAGTCCGCGAGTGGCGAGAATAAGTGTTATAAATAATAAGCATAAGAACAAGTTTCCACTTACTTCTCTCTCCGGCGTTTCTCCAAGTCGCTCCGTCGAAGGAAAGGGGGCGAACACCAGAGACAGATCCGCGCTCGCCGTTGAGATCAATGCCGTAATTTACCACGGCGAAGTGGAGACGTATGCGTGCGTCCGTGCGCGCGGGCGGGCGCGAGCGAGCGTGTGTGCGGGAGGGCGCGAGAGAGGGGCAGGGAGAGAGAGAGAGAGACTCGGAGACGGCGATCGTGCGCGCGGGAGAGTGTGTGTGTGTGTGAGAGAGAGAGAGAGAGAGAGAGAAAGAGAAAGAGAAAGAGAGAGGGAGACGGAGACCGCTCTTGTGCGCCGCTCTCCTCCCGGGATGGGAAGTGCGAAGTATGGAGCGCGCCCGGGTCCGCGTCCGGCGCTCTCTCAGTTCCGTCGCGGGTCCGGCACTCGCTCCGTCCGACCGACGGCAAGACTCTCAGCAAGAAGCAAGAAGAGACGCACATGAAGGATACGTGAAGACGCTGCGTCACCGGCCCCGGAGTGAGGTAACGGCTCCACCTGACCAATAAGGAAGAGGAGCCGGAGACGGCGGATTTTTATTTATAAGGAGACCCCCCGAAAAAACAGCGCGCAGCCAGAGCGGAGAGGGAGAGGGAGGAGAGAGGAGCAGAGGAGCAGAGGAGGATGCGGAGGGGAAACCGACAAGTCAGGTTCTCCAACTTTTCTCATTAGCGGAGAAGTGGCAATAATAATTAAAAAAAAAATCGCTGTAGAATAAAATGATCCTTTAATTAAACAACATTTTCAAGAACATCGGTTGTTTCTTTTATGCGTTTTTTCTTTCCATTTAAGTTTTTTTCTTTTTAATCGACCACTGAAGGGAGACCAAACCCCAATTTAATGTCAGTATATTTAACATGTTTACTTGTGTCTTTAAATAAAAAAACAAAACCAAAACCAAAACCTTTAAATCACACCTACGATTTAAGAACCACGTTCAACGCTTCCACTATATTTAAGTGCTACCAATGTGTTTATGTGCGGATGCACTACATGCGCTCAGCTCTATGGTGGCTAATAAATGATCAAACTCAGCTTTTAAAATCTTTTTATCTGTTTCCTTTCATTCCCATTGTCCCTCTATGCGCCTGTAATTGCATGTGCGTAATTAGAAACAACTGAGCTCCTGTTTTGCGCAGCGCCTTGTCAATCAGAGAAAGTTGTGCAGAAAAACGACACGATATATCTGGTGGGGTGGGAGGGGGTCTCCTCCCCTCCCTTCCCCTCCCCTCCTCCCCCCTCCCCTCTCCTCCCGAGATCAGAAGTGAGGTAACCTCTGGAGCTGTGGAGGGGAGGGGGCAGTGTTTTTGCTCAAGGACACTTCAGCAGTGCGGAGGTTTGCATCGGGCTGGGGGAGTCTCTCTGTGTCCACTGGTTCAGGCCGCTGCGCGTCCTTCTGAAGGCACCGAGAGCTGTGAATTAAACATCATTTACGAGAAAATGCAAACACTGTATTTGCAAAATTAAAGCGAGTTATAACAGACAAAACACTCGAAGGCCTTTTAGGAAACAGACACATCACTAGATCCCGCACCGAGTTTTGAATTATTGCATAAAAATATCAGCTTCAGGTGTCACAATTTCTACGAAATACTCGGAGTTTTTACTCAGAGTTTGGCCCGATTAAATAAAAATATAACGATTGTGGAGATATGTAATTGTTGCACTGCTGCGCTGAGTTTAAACACCGTGTTCCTACAGTATCAGGACTCAATTGACGACTGTTATTCACCGCGTAGGTCGGAAAAAAAGCATAATTTTTTTTTCACAGATCGTCTTGTGTAAAATCCACAGGCGCTCAGTGGATGCATAAATCAAAATAACACAAAGCGTGCGAAGCGAACGGGGTTGTTCAGGAATAATCCACACAAAGAGGAAAATGTCGATTAAAACGAGGCAGCGAGTGTCAAATTCTGTCTCCATTCGTCCATATCAGGTGGAAAACTGTGCAGTGAACACTCAACTGATTCTGAGGGAAAAGTGTGAAGCACAATACTTCCCAATGGAACCTCAGTGTGTTGAGGAAAACCCAAAGAAAACCTGAGAAAAAGTTGAACCAAAATAATTTCAACAATTTTGGTGCGATTAAAAAAAAAAAAAAGAAAAGAATGTTTTAGCGAAATCACAGTGGAGATTCGTCAGATTCAAGTAAATATGGAGACATTCCCTGTGTGTATTTATGCAAAGGTATGCCAGTGCGCTTCGTGTGTGTGGGGGTGTGTGGGGGGCACCATATAAAAGAAATACTTATTTTGTACTATAAATTCTTAGCATCTGTTTTTCAGAACTGACGACTGACTTGAAACAATTTTCTTGAGCATTGTACTCGTTTTAAACGAGGTCATTCAAAATTGATACGGACCCGCCCCCCCCCCCCCAACCATACCCGTTATTATTCAGTATTAAATATCACCGGACTCCCTCTGACAAACGAGTAGAATCAGGGCTGTGCGAGCGGCAGTTCCACTTATCCAGCATCTCTCCTCTTAACCCGATTTACACACGAGAGAAGTTACACAATTATTGAAAGTACTGTGTTGCGGTGCCGTGCGGCTCAGTTTGTTTGGAAATGTCTAATAATTATTTCCCCCGAGGAGACTTCGTGCTACACAGGTTTGTCCTTGCATGCATGAAGCAAACGGGCCCTTTTTTATTCTAACAATCTCTTGCCAATTATTTGGCATAGATACTGCAACTAAACATCACCACGATGCTACAGACACAAAGCCCCCCCCCTCCCCAGCTTGACAATGTGCTGTTAAAGCTGTGACCTATTTGAGCGACGGCGCCCTGGGTGATGCCATTCCGTAGTTTGGTAACTTTGGATTCAATTTGAGCGTTTTTGTTTTTTTCCCCTCCGCACATCTGCGTGCAGCCGCGCATTTTGCAGCGGAGCCACAGCTGGAGGAGGAGAAGATACGCACGTTTAGAGAAGGCAATAAAAGTCCAGGTTGTAGAAAATGAATGTGGCTCCAGAGATTAATAAAGAATAATATATACGTGTATTTGGGCGGGGGCAGTGAGGCCAAATTAGGACGGTGGTGGAGTGTGGTTGCACATGGATGTCAAGAAGAGTCCTCTCCTCTCAGGAAAGAGATGGGGGGGGGTAATTCTGCTTATGAGACAGTTTTGCTGCTGAAAACGGTTGGAATGACACATTGTGGAAAAAGGAAATAATGGCAATTTACAGGAGGAAAAAAGCCAAAGGGTGTAGGAGGGCAGCAGCTAAATTTAAAACACTAGAAATGGGAAAAAAAACCAAAAAACTTAAGAGGGTACTTTTTTCTCAAGAGAGGTGTTGCTGCTCAACAGCCACATAATGATCAATGCAGGATGAAAAAAATCTCAAAAGAAAGTGGGGATAATATTCATAATTATGTACTTTAATCTATTTGAAAAACTATCACGAGCAAGTATTGAAAATGTTTTTTCAGCAGCTGCAGAGTAGAAAATAAACGTATTAATGTTTAACTAGTTGAGCTCCCTGTGTTTACTTGCCTGATGTGACGATGACCCCCACCAGTGTTTGTGTAACAGTGTGAGAGAGAGAGTGTTATTCAATGAATGAGAGACACACACACACACACACACACACACACAAAAGAGGTGCACGTGCACACACAGAGGCACACGTTCACGCACACACATATACTTTGACTACAGAAGTACCATATACTACAGGTGAAGAGGTAAGAGGTGGTAAAAAGGTCTTATTGCAGACATTAACAGGTATCTGGTCTCCCCTACTCCTGTGGCCAAAAACATGGACATTAGCTGGCACAAAGGGAAAAAAAACAAAACGAACAGTGCTCAATAAAGCCACACACGGTGTGTCGCGCTGGGCGGGCACCGAGTCCTCACAGGTTTATTTATACTCTGCGAACTTTGATACGCCTCATCTTCTCTCCTTTGCTTGCTCTCCTCGGCTCTCCTTTCTCCCGTCGCTCTCTTAATGCCTCGAATAATCTGTGAAAAGATGCTAAAAATTGCTGCGTATTGTGTGAACAGATTGGGTGAGGGTCCGGATGTGTGCAAGGCTCCAGGTAAAAACGCAGCCACTAGCAAGAGCCTGCTTGATGCACAATATATCTCCTGTGAATTTAACCTTCTGTATTTAACTGTGCTTCCTTTAATCAAATCTAAATTCTATCATAACTTTATTGTACGTTTTTAAGAAGAATCTCGTAGTCGTTCAAGCCCAGGTCCATCTTTCCTATTATTGATATTATTGTTAATGAAAGTCCCAATAATAAAAAATGCTCAGACAGACTCATTACTTTAGCTGTCGTGTACCCTAGATAAGTGGACATTGGCTTTTAGCCCATTTATATCAGACAAGGTCTTAAAAGCTTGGTAATGACTACAAGTTTTGAGCATGTAGGTATCCATTTAATATTGTCTCAGCACAACAGACACACTGTTTCTTGGAACCTGGGACTGAATTGATGACTAGATACTGGTAGAGGCAAGTTTATAAACTGTTTTGTAATTTTGGTGAACCAGCCCTTTAAACTGTTTAAATGTACATCTAAAATTCAAACTGATTCTGCAACTGCTTGCCTTTGTTTTTTGTCCAAGAGAGACCAGGTGTGGCGGAGAATTTACATTAATACTTTCTACAGACTAATTACATATGTAATTATATTGCGTCTACAAATATCTTTCGTAACTTTAAAGCTGGTACTTTAGTCCAGTCAGGTTTAGGATCAATTCACACTCTGTGGAAGTAAACTGGAAGTTGTAGCACTGAGGTAACGCTACTTCCAGCTCCAGGAAATATATTTCTGCTGTATCAGCAGTAGGAGCAATCAAGGTTCTTCTGTTAGTTGAGGTTGGTGCAGATTTGGCAGATGTAACGGTAAATAGAAGTCATTTGTATCAGTCAGTCAGTTGTAAGTGGAAGAGTACTAGCAGTCCACTATTTGGTTCATCCTGAAAACACTGATTTAGCTGTCATTTAATATCGTTATCCTTTTTATCTTTAATCACCAAGAAATGTCTCTGCCTCTGACTGTATAGAAGTTGCCTTCATTGCTGAATACTGATCCCAGGACACTGTTGTCTTTACTATCCTTGGGTAAACCTGGTTGTACTTTTATAACAACTCTGACGCATTGGAAAGTTAATTTTTTTGCCATTAACTTTAACTTTCGCTAATTTTTCCATTTCCTGAGCTCAGGGACTTGGAGGATTTTCCTAATTCATCATCCTCTTTTCCTCCCTCTCTTTTTTTTTCTCCCAGTACAATTACTGGAGTACAAAACCATCAAAATTATTCATCTGTTCCCTTTTTTTCAATTTACCATTCTTTCTTTCAGTTCCTGTAATTCATGTGTTTTTCTTTCTTTTTATCAGTCCTATGGAGCTCTACACTGCTCATGTATTTATTCATGTTTTTCTGCCTCTGATGGACGACATGGTCAAGGCTGAATAGAGGCAGTGTGTATATGCGTTCTCACTTGTGTGTGTGATTGTGTGTGTGTGTATGCGTGGCTTTGCTGTATCCCTCTTCCATTGTGTGATTCTAAGAGAAGGTCTTAATCTAGCCACTGCCATTACTACTGCTGAGACCTCCAGCCTCCACCGCCCCTCTTGCCCTGATGTTGTGCCCAGCCACGAAGGCCCTTCAGTGGGCTGGCTGGCAAGCCAGATCAGGGTCTTGGGTCCCGGGGCTTGGCCTGGATCCTCGGTCCTCACCCTCCAGCATCGTCGTTCCCCGCAGCCCCACAATGAAGGCTCCGACCTGGCCTGACTTGGCCGCGCAGCCGCCTTCCTGGCTCGGGGCCCGGATGGAAGGGGGGTGGGGGGGGGTGGCGGTGGAAAGAAAGCCTTTAGCTGGATGTGCAGTGGAGTGAGGAGAGGTGGAGAGGCTAACAATACTATCAGAGAGCTGGCGTCCGTCTCTCAAGCGCACGTACACAAACACACACACACGCACATGTATACTCCCGCGTTTGTCTTTATCACAGCCCTTCACACATAGATGACAACAAAAGAAGACGAGGGTGAGCAGCACAGAGAGGGTCAGAAACAGGAGAGGAAAGAAGAGAAAAGAGTGAAAAGTGGCAGAGAAAAAGAGAGAAATGGAGCTGAAGGGAAGATGGATATAGGAAACCGAATGGTAAAGGGGACAACAGAAGAGAGCTGGCAGAGTTGGAGAAATTTATAGCGATGAGCAGATAAAGAGAGAAAAGTTGTGGAGCAGAAAAGAAGACGCAAAAAAGGTGGAGAGTTGAGGGGACATAGAAGGATGCAATGAGAATAAAAGAGGGGAAAAGGCAACAGTGTTTTCCATCAGTCTGTTGGCCGAAGCCTCTGTGACATTGTCAGGCCTTCTGGATCCCCATGGAAACAAAAAATCAACATGTTTGCTCGAAATGCTTTCATTAACACCTTGTAGCCGAGCCAAAAAAAAAAAAAAAAAAAAGTGCACGGCAAGGGACGAGGAGACGCCGAATAAAAAAATCCCCTGCACAAATAATGCAAACAGACAAAGGATAAAAAAGACTGAAAAAAGAGCAAAAACAAACTTGGTAAAATCAGTTCTGTGGGCTTTTTTCCCCCTCTTTTTTTCACATCTACTCACTGACCCGTGTCGTTTTGTACACAATGTGACAGACAGGCATCGCGGGGCGGACTTTCAGGACGTTTTTCTATTTTTTTTTTTTTTTTTGAGTCGCCATCACTTTGGGGATGAAACTGTCCTCGGCGTAATAACGTTGCCATATTTGCGTGGGGTATTATAATGATAGCCTTTGGCACATTAGAATAAGCTTTGGCCGGGGAAAGTAGCTTGAATAAACAGTTTGAGTTTGCCGACTTATTTTTTCATTTAATAAAAATCACAAAAGATAAAAATGAATTAACCCTTGAGCATTTTATTATCTGATGTACCGTATTCATAACCAGTTTGTAGCGATGTAGTAAATAAAACTTGATTAGAAACTAAATATTTAAATATATTGACACAAAAAAACACAACTCTGTAATTAACATTTTTCAGGCATTTCATGTAAGAATTTAGTAAATACAAGACAGTTGTAAACTAAGATATGCAAAAAGCCTTTATAAATATTGACCCCCTCTCTGCTTCCCCCAACATGGAGTGGAAAAAAGCTGAGTATAATCAAGCAAAGGGAAAGTAGGACATCTGTGCGTGTGTGTGTGTGTGTGTGTTTCTGTGTCTGTGTCTGTGGTCAGCCCAACTCACACACACACAGCTCTAGCATAGCGACGGTCAATTAAAGCCTCCTCTGCTTCTCTCCTTTAATTGAAACTGAATTACGGAGTTTTACCTCCCGTCCCTTTTAACTGAGCACGTAAGGAAGCGCCCGGGGCCATGCTGAGGCTGATCTGTGCTCCCGTTTAACCAAGGAGGAAGTTTAAGTTAAAAAAAAAACAAACACTGGAAGTAATAAGGCTGTTAGGGTATCAGATACAGTAACGCACACACTCGGGGGGGGGGGGGACATGCGTACACACACCGAGAGGCACGCACGCACACGTGCATACACACATATGAGCTAAGGTAACGAGGTAATTACATGGTAAAGCTCAGTCTAGCTGAAGTAAACATGTCTAGAAGGAATGTATTTAAGATGTGACTAACGATCGCATCACTACAGTTCTTCATTCTGCTGCAAAGAAAATGGAGATTATTTCTACATTTAATAGTTTTTTCATTCCTTTATTTTGCGTTGTTTCACTTCTAATGCATCGATATAATTTCTGCACTTATATTAAAACACTGTCTGGCTCGAAATTAATGACGTCTTTTACAGCATCATAGTTATTTCGCTTAGACAACTTTTATAGAAGTGTATTAGCTACGATGGACCTGTATACATGAGAATACAAACTTGTTTTAAAAGGCTGAGCAGAAAATGCTTGTCGGTTCCCATAATTCCAACCAATCTCCTGTTCCGACTGGTGAACATGTCTCATTGAGCTGTTGGTAGTTTTGCAATATTGTCAAATTTTTCCTTAACCAGTTTACTGAATCATTAATACCTTGTTTTTATTATTAACAAGCTAATTAGTGCTTTTTAAAAAGGTCTCAGTTACATTGTCATCCACACACTCTCTATAGTTTGTTGATAGGTACAACAGTGTGCTTGACTGGACTGATTTAATTCTTGAATATAACGGATTTTTTTTATGAATATGGCAAAAGTTGCACGTATCAGTGCCAAAATGTTTTTAGGGGATCAGGTATCTGACTGACCCACAATATATCCATCATTTTTAAAAACAAGACAGAGAGCAGAACAGAGAGAGAACAGTGAACTGCCTATATAATTTTTAGTTACCCAACATCCCTGGCCTTTTGTTGTTGCTTTGGTTATCACTACAATTGAAGTACTGGATCGATGCTCCTCATCACCAGATACTGCGAGCTTAGGCATTTGAATCTGTATTGAGGAGCACAAAGCCGGATCACTGCATCCATAAATGAGAGTAAACCTTGTTGTTAAAACTACGTGCACAAGTTGTGATCTGGCCTTGAACTGATCTTGCATCAGTGAAGTTGGTACTGCTGGCGTTTCTCAAGCATTTGGGAAAACTCGCTT
Organism: Istiophorus platypterus; assembly: GCA_016859345.1. NCBI lineage: Eukaryota > Metazoa > Chordata > Actinopteri > Istiophoriformes > Istiophoridae > Istiophorus > Istiophorus platypterus. Next base: position 9,645,143 of record CM029131.1, on the reverse strand, counting down.
GTTTTCCTGATTTCCCTTGAAGCTCTACCTGTTGGCACTCAGAGTACAACGTGTGAAGAGCTGCTGGTCCATCCAGCATGGGTCTGGCTGCCCTTTGTGTCATATCAGGGCACTTAAGAGTGGTCATGGTGTCATGTATGTGCCTATGGGATAATAAGCTTGTAACTGGTTACCCTGCCAGCCCCGACAGGACATGGAGTCATTCCTTGTGTAAGAACAAGTGAGAGAGAAAGAAGAGTGGATGGATTGATGGATGGATGGATGAATGGATGGATGGATGGTGGGAGGACAGAGGACAGAGGGGTAAAAATTGGGCAGAATGTGTATTTAATAAGCCTGATGAGAAGGGAGGTGCTAAAAGATAAAAGAGGCACTAAGCAGAGGGGTAACCATAGGAAAAGTGAAAGAGAAAGAACAAGAAAAGGTTGATTTAAAAAAAAGGTTGATGAAGAGACAAAATACTGGAAAAAACTCAGGGTGAGGAAATGAGACATAAAGAAAAACAAATGAAAGACAGAGACCTGTGCCAAGCTGTGATTTACCAGCCCGAGCGCTCGCTCTTCATCCGCCGTCGAACGCGGCCCCTCACGACAACAAAGCCACCACATACTGCACTCGTTTATCGTCCGCTTTTCATCTCACTTTTTTTCCCTACATGCAAGAGAGCGCCCTCCCTCCCTCTTTTTCTCTTTCTCTCCGTCACAGTGGGATAACCCACATGCCGGCAGCCTCACAACCTTGCACCTCCCCTACTGCCACAAACACACACACACTCTTTGCCAGATACTGATGCACTTGCAAGAGTCCAGCACTGACACACACACACACACAAATACAGCATTTACTCTCACATAAACAAACACATACATATCTGTGAATCAAGATTACGATATCCCTTGAACATCTTTTTTATGAGACTATGTGACAGCTTGTTGTTGATTCAGTTCTACCGTCATTTCTTTGAACACGCACATCCACACTTTCTCCAGTCAGTCATCAGCTCACTCGTCGACAATCCCCCCTCTGGTCGGTGTTACGTTTGAGAAATTTTATACTTAAGTTTTTGTGAGCATAGACCCCCCCTAAACCACTCACCGCTTCCTGCCTGCACCCCTCAGTCCACCCCTCTCCTCGGCGCGGGTCAAGAGGTGCTGTGTTGACTCCGCCACCTGCTGTCTGATAGCACATAAACAAACTGAACACTTTTTTTTTCTCCTCCTGAGCTGTACCCCGCAATCACAGCACCAGTAAAAACCTCACACTCCATTTACCTTCAGCGCAGGTGACTGCCTGGGCACTGTGTGTTTGTATACATATGCCTGTTTTTGTGTGTGTGGGTGTGTAAGTGTGTGTGTGTGTGTGTGTACGGGAGAGAGATTGAAAAGTTAGAGTGGACTTTAAAGGAAGTGCAAAATAAAAAAAGATATCAAAGCTGACGTGGGAACAAGTAGTGAAAGGGAGAGGAATGATAAAAAGAGATACAGTATATGGCCAAAAGTATGTAGACACCTCTGATCTGGGTCTGTTTTTCATGATTTCAGCCAGTCCACTTAGTTCCAGTTATGAGAAATATTAATTTGGGCATTACCCATTTGGGGGAGGCCCCAGAACTCAACCCAGTTCAACAACTTTTGGATCAGCTGGATCAAAGAGTGCCAGCAAGGCCTCAACACCCAACAACATTGCTCAGCTTTACTAATGCTCCTGTGGCTGAATGGGGGCAAATTCCTGCAGCCAGGGTCCAAAAATCTGGTGAAAAGCCCAAAACCAGAAGAATGGAAGTTGGTATTTTAATTAATTCCCATAGTTTTTGAACGAAATGCTTGATACTTAGACATGCAAGGGTAACGTTTAGGTGTCCACATTCTTCCGTCTGTGCTGAGTAGTTAGAGAGTGAAAGAGAACACATCCAGATTGTGTTACAGCCTCATCGCAGAGATGGCTTGACCTGGCGCTCACCCCTCCATCTTGTTTGTGTACTGGTTTATTTGTTGGAAACAACAACAACAGCAACCAGCCTCTGTAATTATTCCTTAGTGCTGCTTCACTCACTGTAATTATACACCCATACGATGTGTGTTTCACGCATGTACGCGTCTGCGGCGGTAGATGTGAATGTGGGAGCGTGCGTGTTCGTGTATAGGGGTGTGTGCATGTCTCTGGGTGCGAGCAACAATTACACACCCGTATTGGCCAGACAGAGAGAAAGATGGAGAGAAAGTAAAAGAGACAGATGAAGAGAGAGAGAGGGAGAGAGGGATGAAGGGACAACAAGCTGAGGTCTTTGTTGCTAAATGACAGTGATTCGCCATCAGGCCACCCATTTAGTTTAAGTGTGTACACACATTTGCCTGTGTGTGTGTGTGTGTGAGTGCATGCGTAGATACAAAGGGAGTGTGTGAAATAAAGATGAGATGATGTAGCAGACATAGAGGAAGAGAGGCAGCAGGACAATGCTGTGGAAACTGTGTGTGTGTGTGTGTGTGTTCGTGAGCACTCTCCCTCTTTCTCTCCTCTCAGTGCCATCATGAACTGGCAGTAAACCAAACTCTGTGTTAATTTGTGTGTTTCAGTCGGCGTATCTCTGTAAGTGTGCATAAATATGTGTGTGCAGAAACATCTATTTTTTTTGTCTCACATTTGTAGCAAGTGTCTGCACATGTGCGTGCGTGCATGTGCGTGTGTGTGTGTGTGCGGCACGCACACAAGGGCCTTTGTAAATGATAGTTAGCTTGCGCCCTCTCCTTGTTACTCCTGTCATGCAGAAATTTTGGAGTTTTTGGTTCGCCTGATTTTCAGCCTGGCATGTAACTGCTCTCATTGGAAACGTTTAAATTCCACCTCTGGGGTATTTCAGGAAATGTTTTGGTGTTTTTCTGTAATTTTACCTGAATGAAAGGTTTACCTTCAGTGTTGCGGCGAAACCACTTTTCTCACAGCTCATTTAAAATCGGACTAAGCAGGGGAATTCAGAATGATGATCATTTTCGAGCATCTGATGGAAATGACCACCAATCTTATTTAGATTTACAACAGTTTTTTAAAACCAATTTTTGAGTTTTTTGATGTTTCTAAATATGATATGATATGGCACCAGCTAATGCCAGCTGATGCCAGTTGTCCTTAATACAATACATGTTTTGAGGGATTGGAGGGACTTCCATTCTTCTTGCCAGGTTCACATGTATGACAGGAAATAAGGGGTAATGTAATATGGCAGTGATATGAAAACACTGATGATGTAACAACAAAAATATTGTGACCATAACTTCATTTTGAAATCAAGTCCAGGAAAAATCAGGCAGCGGATGAGTTCCTCTGAATGTGATATCTTTAACTGTTTTTATTCTGTACTTGTCAGCAAGAATAACACAAAAAACTTGTGAAAATCTAAAATAAATTTTCATTATCATGTAAGAATTTGAATTTAGGGTTTCAGAAAATTGCCTCCATCGGCAAAAAGTTTATCAAATTCTAGAAGAACATCATACGAGAATGTTCTTGTCATTCTTCTTTCCTCAGGTAAATTCCGCTGAGGTGCTCCCTTGCCCCTTCCAGCTGAGCCTTTCCATTATTAATGTCTGAACATGGTCTCTAAGGATCTGCCATCCATTATTAATGCCTTACGATTTCTTTCTTTCCCTCACAGGATCTCCTTCTGTCTCCACCTCATCCTTGCCACTGTCCCTCCTTTGATCCGTCCGTCCCAACTTCCATCCCATCAACCGTCTGGAGAAAAGCTAATAACAGGTGTGTTGTCTTCCTCCCTCGTTATGATATCTCCTCCTCCTCCTCCTCCTCCTCCTGTCCCCTTCAATCTGTGATTTCTTCTGGGTCACCCCCCCTTTTTTTTAACAAGGTGTTAAACGTGCTAAACATGTGCATGTGCGTGTGTGTGCCACCTGGGTAAGGTGGCACTTCGGCAACCCACTAAACGTGTGTGTATGTTTGCATTAATGATGTATAAAGGCTTGTCTAACTCCTTGAGACAATTAACATGCATATGCACACACACAGACACACACACCACCATCTCACACATCATCTGTCTTATGTGTTTACTCACACCTGCCCACTGTACAATTTTTAGTTCACATCTGTTCCAACACATGTTTACAGTCTCAATCAAAACATCTATAACTGTAATTGAGTAGACACATTTTAAAGTGCATTACATATTATTTTAACATTAGTACGTCAACTGAATAGTTAAATCTATTATATATACCCATGTCTTAAACAAATTAAGACACATTTTTCATTCGTTTTTAAACAAATTAAGGCACACTGGTCTTAATTCATTTAAAAAGTGGTTCATACAAAGTATTTCCAGCCATGTTGGAAATGGAAATTAGGTTTTTAGCTTTTCCTAATGATCATGCTCAAGCTATTATGGGGGACAATGGCAAAGACTTTTAGACTGACTCTCTTGAACCGTATTAATGGTGATTTATTTGTTCACATGAAAAGTGACAGAAGCGGTGACGGGACAAAAGGAAAAACTGGGCCCAAGGGAGAAATCCCAATCCCAGAAATCCTTACTTTCCAACCTCTGCCAAGCTGATAAATAAGTTTGGTTTCAGAAAGTTCCTGAAAACTGCGGACACAGACAACCTCCCCCCATTCTGATTTTGGGCAGGGGGATTCCGTGCAAGCAGTTTTTATGACTGTGGCAGATTATATTACAGAAGAAGCAATCAACATCCGCTAAGGTGAAGCCCAAGAGGGAAGAAGCAAAACTCCAGTGACAAAAAGCGTCAGAGGCCTTAATTGTTGTAAAACACCAGTGATTTAAGGGGTTTAAGACCAAGCCATCTCGACCAGGGTCTGTTGTACCATGGTGTGACATTTAACACGACAGCTTACACCTTTATGTCAAACTCATCAGCTTGCCACAGCTGTGAATCTCACAGTGTGAGTCTGACCCATATAAAACTGTGATGCAGATCAGTCAGTTACTGTCGAGCACCACAGAAGCCTTCTCCTTGTAAAGGTCTGGAATTTTCATATTTCCAACATGAATAGACATTATTATGAATAGGCTTAGAAATATGCAAACGAGCAAATGATTTTGTGCATGAAAAAAGAGGCTAATAGTTCAGTTAGACAATCTGTGAAAGGCCAATAGTAGCAAACACAAACATCTTAAATCACATTAAACCTGCGGGTCAGATTTGCTAATAAAAAAATATGTTTGTTGCAAAAAAAACTCACACATACACAGTAAGTTTTAAAATCAGACAAGAACATTGAAAGAAAAAAGAAAAAAAGAGAGGCAGTGTACAGTGTGTGTGTGTGTGTGTAAGTGGCAGGAACAGACGGTACTGTGGCCTTTTGCTGGCACAAGAGTGTATTCAGGTGCAAGAATGTGTGTGTGTGTGTGTGTGTGTGTGTGTGTGTGTGGTGACAGTTATTCTTCCTCAGGTGCATCTAGGAAGGGAGTGCTGGGGGTGTTGTCTTTTGGCAGGGGCTTGGGTGGTGTGTGTGGTTTTGTGTGCGTGCATTTGTTTGTGTGTGTGTGTGTGTGTGTGTGTGTGTGTGTGTGTGTGTGTGTGTGTGCGTGAGATCTCCTGGATCATCTTCCAGAATTACTGTTATTGGAAGACTCTTGCCAGCCACAGAAGGATCAGACGCTCGTCTTATGAGACACACTCTCACATAAACACCCAAACGCTTAAACACTTACACTCACATTTATCCATCTGTGAAGTAGAAAGTTTTTTTCTACAGACTCCCCCCTGAGAAACACTACTGGAACACAAACCACCGTAATCATTCCCTATTTTCAGCTCAGGTGACAGTGATATCAGTATCTCAAAGCGCAAAAAAACATTAAATAACCTCAGTGTCTTCACTTTGGTTGCCAGTAGTTGCTTTTTACTGTTGAAAATAAAATTTATGATTTTCAGACGCATGTTTGCTAACAACCTCGTCTAGTAGTTTCCAACCTGGAAGCATAAATCCCTTCATTGGGTCACAAGAAAAATCAGAAGCACCCAGATTATGAAAACCGCCGTTCTCTCTAATTTTCTGGCTTTAAATCAGTACTGGACAATGTTCTCCCTTCGAGCCTCATCAAATATGATCAGAGTAGGGGTGAAAATCCTTCTCTTTTCACATCTCATAGGCATCTGTGCAGACACTGCTTTACTTTAAGTGGTTAAAAGGTAACCATTGGCTTTGTCTGATGCAGACGGATTCAAGAACTCTGTGAAATTTAAATGTTAGAAATATCTAAATATCTACCAGACTCTGCAGGTTACAGGTTTTACAGAGTGCAGACTCACCACATTTTTGCCAAATGAAGACCATGTACATAGGAATAAACTTGGATTTTTGCTAACAAAAAAAATTTTTGCTAATTTTTGCTTTTTTATTACTTCAATGAACAAAATGTGCACATACATGTTTATAGTCCTGTATTTTCATATAAAGTCCACAAGGTATGACTGTAGAACAAGTATGTTTTGCAACATCCGTTGTGCGATAGCGCTGTCACAATGGCCAAAAATTATGTTTAATTAATCTTTCTTAAAAAAACACACACACATAGGTTCGAACAATTTGATTTTATATTTGCGTATTATGTGCAAAAGTGCCCTCAGGTTGCTCATGCTCGCATGCTAGGTTAACTATTGCTTTCAAAGCTTCCACAATTCTGAGGTTCAGTGACCAAAATCCAAAGTGTTTCCAAACGAGCCTTCAGAGGGCAAATAGCCATTTCTGCCGCCGAGTTGGGTTGTTAGCTCTCACGTAGTTGTTGAATTATTTGCTAGTTTCAGCTTTATCTACATTTCATTTTTTTAATCAGTGAAAGTTACATAGTGTTACTCCTGTCTGTCACGAAGTGCGTTCACTGCAGTGGTCCAGCCCCACGCAAGAACTCACAGGGCAGACTGCCATGGTGGTTCTTGCTTTTTTTGTTTTTGTTTTTTGTTTTTTGTTATTTTTTTCTGGGTTATAATTGGATTATATAATCAAATTGAGAATATTTGTTGGCAGCCCTAGTGTGCCATCTTGCTCAGCATTTCCACATATACATTGTTTCTTTCGTTTTTGTCTGAAACAATGCTGAACATATCTTTGTTTCTTAAAAGATTCTTGTAATAAAAACGCAGTTCTAGGATTTTAATTAGCACTCAATCTGCTTTCGTATCCCTGTGAACTTTATAAATGCCACATATTCAACAAATAACAATTAGGCTTAATTAAGATGATTAAAAACTCCCATCTAATCCGTCAACACACTGTGTTTATATCTTACACCGTGCAAGTGTGTGTATGTGTGTGTGTGTGTCTCTCCTCTTCATGCTTGACAAATCAAGAAGATCATTGTATAATGACTGCATAACAAGTATGTCCCCAAGATACACAGGCATGCACCCACACGCACACACACACATATGCATATTCACAAACAAACATGTCCTTAAGACAGACGAAGCTTATCAATATCCGTTAATTAAATTCTTGTGCGTATTAATAAAGAGACTTAGAATTGCTGTTTACTGCTCTATAAGTTTGCGCATGTTCTCTGCTTGTTTGTATGCTTTAATGAAAAGATTTCACCTTGCAGTAGTTTTGCTTTGTTGGAAGTGTTTGAGTGTGCAAGTACACGTGCAATGGATGTATATACAGCGTTTTGTGTGTTTACAACCTCAAAGTCAATGTAAAACATTGGACAAGTTTAATGAGAGGAAGAAAATTTTATAGCTGAGATGAATGATTGAGATATTGATTAAAAGACAAGGAATACTGAAAAAGAAGCTCATTTTAAAGGTTAGTTGACATATTTTCACAAGAGACATTCTCACCTCCAATTATTATCATCACTGTGAGCATGTTGCCAGTTGCTAGTGTTAGTGTGTAGCAGCTGCCTGAATACAGCCTCACAGGCAAGTTAGTGTGGCTGCAGGTTCTGTGAGCAACATGCAGTCCCAGTTATGACCATTGCATTGAGGCAGCAGCAAAAAAAAATCTCATAGATGAATATCTCAGACCCAGGGAAATAACTAAATGCCTGCTTTGTGATTTGGGCGACACAATCTTTTTTAATCAAACACATATATATTTATTACTTCCTTCTCTTTCTTTGGACACTCATTCATGATTGAAACACCAAATGCCAGTATAATGGGAGATCTTTGAAAAGTGCCAATGATGAAAGATTTTTATTCTCAATACAGATACAGAAAATATACAAATCAATTTTAAGTGACTATTGGTTATGTATTTGTGCTTTTCATCACAAAAATGCAACCGCTTCTTTCAGGCTACAAAACTCACAAATAACCTGAGTAGTCCGTTCCTTATCTTTTATAAACCAGCATACACATTTTAATTTCCCTTTCTCAGGGGAGTAAAATATGGTTAATGCTCCTTTTTTTAATGCAGTTTGCGCACCTGTCAAGAATATCAAAAGAGTAGCAGCGATGCAAAGAGAAATGGTGACATGGAGAGGATAGAAATGTGGCCACTGTTACTCAAAATCCCCTCATCCTGTCTTATCCCATCGTATCTGTTCTTTCGCCTCTCGGCACCATCTGTTCATCTTTAGCTAAGAAAGAGCTCACTTTCGTCTCTGGCTCCCTCCTGCTCCCTCTTTTAAACTCACTCTCTGACACCGTGGACAATGAGAGGGGTCTTTTTTGTTATTATTGCTGTAAAAACCCCTCGAAAGGGTTTCAACATAACCAACACGACAGTCTAATGGTTAGCGTAACATTTGACTCAAAATCATTAAAGTAGGAATTTGAAATTCGTACTGTGATTTTTAAGATGCAACAAATAATCTGAGGAACTCAAGTATAGATAGCAACTTGAGACTGCTCCCCAGGTCCTTCACTTCTTACCTTTCTTCATCCATTTCTGTCGTCGTATCTTCATTTCCTTTGCTCTCTCCTCTTTCCTCCAGATTGACCCCCCCCCCCCCCTCCTCTGATATGCTCTGTCTTCCTCTCCATTTCCCATCCGCCCTGCATCCGTCTCAGGGGCATATGTCAAGAGAAAGCAAGCATCTGCTCTTTGAGAGGGATTTTCTGTGTCCGCCACTCTGCCATTCTGTGCCAAGGTTCCGTCAGTTGCACGGTAGCAGTATGGCCATGGACCGCCTGGCAAGGGAGTGGGACATGGACCCTGGGAGGGGAAGCTCTGCTTGATTTTATTCAGGCAACTTGTGTCTTGGCGTGAGTTTCTCAGATTTCTGTGTAGCAGAGCTCTATAAGAGAATGACAGAGCTGCACTTCGGGGTGAAAGGAATCGGAATGAAGACCGTTGAAGGACAAGAAATGATAATGAAATGAGGATTAAAGGCCAGGGCGAACAAAAGCTGTAAGTGCAAGTGTTTGTTGGTAGGGAGGATGAATTGTTAACCAGCATATGAAAGTGAACTCTTTAAAGTCAAGGCCAAGTGGAAAGCAGTTGCAAAGATTTGAACCATTTAGGAGAAGCATGTAGTTTAAGTTGTTAAAAAAATTTTATTCATTTATTTTTTTGCTTGCAGATGTGTCCTCAAAATGAAGGAAGTATCCATTTCCACCTCGTTTTTGTTGTTGACATCAGCACATCATTCACAAAATCAACTGCTATAATTGGATATTGACTGTAAACAAATACGGTTTAAAAATGAAAGGACTTCATTGCATCACAGGCAATATGCTGGGTTCATCTGGTTGTTTCATAAGATATAAAGATTTGCCTAAACCTTATACATTTCCTTAATGTCGCCTGAGAAAAACATAAAATAAAAATGATTAGTGTGTGTGCGTATGTGTGTATATATATATATATATATATATATATATATATATATATATATATATATATATATATATATATATATATATATATATATATATAGCAACACAATGTCAGTGTCCTCACCATGTAATTGGGAAACTTTCAAACTTTAGCCATGAGCACCTGCTGGACTGCCAGCTCATGCACACACACTAATCAAAATGAGGCAGAATGATGCACACATATATATATATATATATATATATATATATATATATATATATATATATATACACACACACGTCCTGTAGATGCATACACTATATATTAGAGCGGCAGTCATTCAATCCCAGAGTCATTCAATCCCAGCTGAATCAGTGAGGGTCACGCAGTAAACAAATAGAGCATGAATTCACATCAACAAGCATTTTATAAAAAGAACAAAGTTACTTTTCTTTTTGTTCTTTTTGTATTTCTCCTGTCATTAGCCCTGGTAAAGACAAAAAAACATTTTTGAGGGACTGACCAGAAGAAGGTTGCGTGGCTATATCAGATGTAATGCTGTGATTTTCTCTCTCATCTGGATGCGTCTTTCTTCTGTTTGCTCCTGTCTCTGAGTGGGAGGAAGGTCTGTATGAGCAGACGTCAGTTGTGTCAATGCAAGCACATGGAGGTTGCTGTTCTTTGCAATTATTTCATTTGGTTCTTTCCTTTACGTACATGTCTCATCGACATTCAGTGTGAGGGATGATTCTTACATGCGATATACTTTGTCCTATCAAAATGATGGAGGACAGTCTACTACCGCAAGTCCTGTGGTGTTCTCACATGTGGCATGTGTGTTCAGATTAATGAAACAAAATCTTACATTGCAAACTGAAGCTTGCATGTTGCAAATTCTCCATATATGTGCAACTCACGTTTGCTTTCATAGATGTTAAACTGTCCCTCTCTGTCTTCTATGTAGTTGGACTTCTCATAAACCTTAATGACCCATAACACGTCTTTCACTTTTTAAACTTTTTTTAAAGCTCACACTTTTAGTTCTCATCAATTTTCAAAAAAACAAAATCGTTTAAACTGATTTTTACCTGGAATTTCTCTCTTTCCTCACAAAGTGGTTATGTTTCCCACTGCAAGCAGACACTGTTAACTTCAGTTTACACTCAACAGTTTCCCCTTGTGCTTATAATAATAGCAAAAGGAAAAATTGGGAGAAAATTCAAGTCACTGCTGATTATGCAGCACAGTCCAAAACCACAAATGGTTAAACTACAGTGTCTTGACTGCAAATGGTGGTTTAAAAAAAATCAGATATTTACCTTGAATTTTACATCACTGTTTTGCATTTTATTAGATTTTCATCTGCTTTTTATTTGACATAAACACTGATAAATTTATAGGTTTTATTTAAAAATAAACAAACAAACAAAAAAAATAAAATAAAAATGAGCCCTAAGCATTTTCAAATTAAATAGGCTTCCACACACATGGCATGCATTTTTAAGACCTCTTCTCTCTCCAATTTAGTGCAAGAATAAACAACAGCAGGGGAAAAGAAAAGAGTAAATGTGTCATTAATAAAAAAAAGGAAGACGAGCTAATTGTGTTGCTTGCTCTGGAAAAATGAAAAATCCATTAGAGGGCGAAAAGGACACTGAACATGGCTTTTTGAAAATCAGATGATGTCTCACAAAAGAAGAAAACCAAGAGCGCTTTTACGTTTAATTTGGTCCTATATCCCCGATTTAAGATGGTCTCCTTGAGTGCGTCTGTGCATGTGTGTTTGTATGTGTGTGTATGTTATTGTTGTGCTTGCTTAATGCATGCCAATGAGTCATGCAAGAGGCAACTTTATCTAATCTCCATAAATGGCCGCACAGTTCAGGAAGGTCAGCTGCACTCATACACTCTCTCACACACACACACACACGCACACATGCACATCCCCTTGAGAGAGAGCATAAGGAGACGGTAATTGAGAGAAATTAGAAGAAATGATGGAAGGGACTGGTCGAAGTAAAGAGGAATGAGAGACACAGAATGGACTCTGGGGTGAAACAATTAGCTCTGTCATTTAATGTTTGCTCTGCTTTACCAGCTCAGAAAGGTCAGTGTGCTCCTTCCCAGGATAAGTCATTTTCCTATGGTGTCTAGCGAGGGACAACGCACTGTATCTTGAAAATCATTCTCTCAGTAATATGGCAGAGACCTGACCAGAAAGATAATAAAATCCAGGCGAGTTTTGTCAAAGGTCAGTTTTTTTTATCTTTTACTATGCTACAGAAGTGCATTACTCCCGGTGAAGCAGAAAAAAATATACGTACATTTTGTCACAATTATGACTTCGGTATCTTTTATTTGTGACTTAATGTCTAATAATTTGACCAAAATCTTGTGATTATGAGAATATGATCACTCAACATGTTGTGACCCAGACATGAGAAGTGAAGAGTAAAAAAAAGAACTTCAAATGTTAACTTACACAGTCCATGCAACGTGTTGACATTCTAAACATAACAGCACCTAAAATCAATGTGGTATCATCACGGTCCTGTTTTCTTAAATGGTGATGATCATGACCTTAAATCTTCCCTAAGGTTTGGCGAGAAATTCTCTGCACACTTGGTGTTTTTTCAAAGCTTTCACTCACATGACATGGACTTCCTTCTGTTGCTGGGGTTTAGTTTATGGCTTTGGTCATGTGGTAACAGTTTATCATGAGTAAGTGAAGTCTCACTTGGCACAGGTGATGCCAATAATATGAACAGCGTCCCCAGTGTGGGTGCCCGGAAACTGAGGCACTTAAGTGGGAATTCAACCACCATTAATTTGAATTAACCTGTAGTACACTAAGTATTTCCTGTAAGTCAAAATCTTGTATATGAAAAAGTTATATCAAGGATGGTCTGAGCAGACCCACACTGTCCCGAGAAAAGCTTCAGTTGGGGATGATAGGTGAAAAACCTGGTGTCAGTGCTTTGAGTCTACCAAGGCTGTGTCGTTGTGTCATCTAAATTTTACTTCACATGATAGTGACAACAGTGTCCAATTTGTTAAAAACATAACATTAAACAGAAAGATAAAAAGCATAGAACTTATAGGGGAAGATTAGTGCATATGTTTTATTATGCAATTCAGTTGTGTCTCTATGTTAAGTCATATGGTAAGTGCACAGTCACATCTTTTTTTACAATAGTCCTCTTGGCCGCATACATATTGACTCATCAAACATGTGCTTTTGCTGCTATGATGTGTCAAATGTCTTTGTTTACACTATGGGACAGTCTTGCTACTTTTACTTTAACTAAAGAATCCGAATACTTCTCCACCGCTGCCCTAAGCCCTACGCAAAACTCAACCCCGGGTGCCAGAATAATGCATTTACCATGACTGTTGTGTAAATATTTGAGGAAATACTAAAGAATAAGACATGTTTACAGTAACTTTTCACCAGAATTCCTCTTCTCTTCAGGTGCCAAAACATTGACAGGTTGGACACTCTGGCTGATATGTGATTTTAAATAGGGTTTCATTTTCATTTTGTTCAAGGTCAGTGAAGTGTGTGTGTCTGTGCGTGTGTGTGTGTGTGTGTGTGTGTGTGTGTAATAAGCATGCATGTGCAAGCACTCTTGGTGCTGCTTTGATATCTTCAAAAACATTTTTTCCTCTTTGTAGGAAAGGTAAATTTGTCCCTTACTCTAAAGCCTTCACCACTGCACGCTTTCCAGTTCACCTTCTTTTTTACCTCTTGTTTTTGACTCATTATATAGTTTGTTTTAGAAGAGTCTCAGGAGTGGGTCATTCCTTTATATGTGTATGATATATGCATTACCAGCTATCTCTTTGAGGCCATCTGGAGTCTGCACATCTGGGAAAACCCAGTGTCAGGTCTGAAAGTGAATGTGTGTGTGGGTGTGGGTGTGTGGGTGGGTGGGTGCATCACTTTGACATGCCAACGCATTTGTCAGATATAACATCAGTGTTGATGTAAAATTTCACACTGGGCATGGCAGCTGAGAAAAAATGCAATAATTTAATTATTGATGGTAATTTAATTGCTTTATTCCTTCATACATTTTGCCTAATGTCCAATATTTTATGCAGTAACGTAGTTGTACTAGTAGGGATCAATATGCAGCGCACACACACACTCAGATGTAACATTTTAACAGTTAGAGTGAGAGTGTTGTGTATGGTACGGGATCTGTTGATTCTTGCCCTTTTGGCCTAAACAGCCTGACTCACTGATTAATAACTTGCAACTTGTTCTTTGGTTGTTTTCACCTTGTCCATTCTTGTTTTGACGGTTTAAACAAAGTTTTTTTGAAGGGCTAGGCTCAGTTAGTCAGTTAGTTGGAATAATGACTATCCTCAACTGTGCTGATCTAGCCTGGGGTACTATAGTTACGGCGATTGTTAGATTTGCAAAAATTAGATAATGTCTTATGTCTTACCGAAAACTCTATTTAAAGGTACAATTCATGCGGGTACAATGTCTCATGGACTTCTATATGTCTTTATATCTTTTACATACAATAAAATCCCTTTTACAGATTATAAGTGCAAGGATCTTTATATCTAGTATTGCTACCACTGTCCCAAATGTAAGACAGTATTTAATCCTGGAAATTATGTGACAAGGTGGAGACTATAATGTATTTGAGAGCAAGGTAATTACATATTCACAATATCAGATGTCGTTGTTGATTGTCTGTAGCCTTGTTGTTGCAAGGCTAGCAAGTCTGTTTACAGTATTTCTTTTGAAATTAGTCGTCCCTAGATGTTTTTCGGATGCCCATTTTAATCTATGTGAGTTCCCAAAGGCTCATGTAACGTGTTCTGTCACTGTGAAAATAAAATCCTGACGAGTGAAAGCGTCTCCAAACAACTTCACCAAAAACGTTCAGTGACAAATTCCTATGAAATTCTTCTCTTCTCTTCTGTGCGTCCACATTTTTCACCCTGCCTGTAAACACAAGCATGTCTCCTACATTACTTTAAAACCTTTTAAACTGAATTAAAACATGATGTTTTTTCTGCCAAATTGCTTAAACCTAGAGGAACCTGTCAAATTAGATTGGGGGACTTCTACTGTAGGCAGATGGAGACAGAGAGCAATGAATTCATACAAGAGCGATGTGGATAAAATGAGGAGAACTTTATAAAAGGAGAGCGAGACGACATGGTTGGAGGTTTGTTTAGGTGCGAAGCTGTCTGCCAAATGGACTGAATAATAGATGTGAAGGAATGAAGGATAAAAAAACAGGAGAGGAGGAAGGGAGGGGGGATGGATGGATGAGAGAGATAAAAATGTGCCCCTCCTGCTCGCTATCACCACCTGGATCTCGATTTATCTAATTTTCCTTGTGATTTAGGATGTACATAGGGGGGGCTTCATTAACTAGCATTGATTTGGCAAGAACTTTTTATTTTGTTTTGTTTTTACATGTTTTATATTTTTAAGCTCAGCTGATGCTAAACTGTTTTCCAAAGCACTCAGTATTCACTACTATGATTCTTTTAGCATTAAAAAATCTAAAAATGTAGTTTAGCCAACAAGGTATATGAGTTTTCTCCATTTGAAACATATAGTACAGATTATCAAATTAGTTTTGAGCGAATCTTGGGTCTCTGTATTAATAATATTATTCTAAAGAGTACAGTTTAGACCTGCTCTATATGAAAAGGGCCTTGATAAACCTTCTGTCGTGATTTGGTGCTATATAAATAAAACAAAATTGACTTGAATTGAACCGCGTCACTGTACAGTGAGGGCAAATTGCTGCCGCCCGTTTAATGGCCTCTTTAAAGCACCTACATTTGACAAAGGAACTGCATTCTTTTTTTTTTTCATCATAACCACATGGGAACCTTTGTGCTAATGTACAAAGCTTTATTTACATGTATGTGAAAACAAGGAGAATATTTAATCTGCGTGTTTTTCCTCACCACACCTTGCTTTATATCCGCCTTCTGTACAACCACACTGTTCTACTATTGGATAAATTATTATTTTTTTTTTTACCCTAAGCATCTTAAATGCTTGAAATGTCTTAAAAAATTTTGCTCCATTGCACTTTGGAAGTACACGTCAGGGCTGAAAGCAGGTTGTCCTCACAACATGGGCCTGCTTTGACCCCAACAATTGGGAATTTGAGATACACAACTGGCTCCAGAGTGGAGCCAGTTGTCCGAGGAAGGCCCTTATATGGAGCGATGACGGCCCGGAAGTTGTACACGCCAAACAAAATACGGCCACAGATTTCCACTGACGCAAACATGCACGTGTTTGGGGGCGAAAACATACACATACAGGACTGTAGAGGCCCAGAAAACAGACTTAGGTACATACACACACACACACACACAAAACCTTCTGACTGTGATCAAGAGAACAATGTTCCGCTCTGCACAGTGATCGGTCTCCCTCTTTCACCTTTTCTCTCCCCTGTCTTTTATCTCCCTCTTTCATCCCTCGCTCAATCCCGTCGGGCCCAGGACCTGAGCAGCTGAGCTCTGCCTCCACCGACTCCAGTTGCACACACGCACACACACACATATGTGCGCACGCACACACACACACACACACACAATAATTTGCATTTATACTTGCACACATACATGCACACAAAACCACACGCACCCTCAACTCTTCATACATTGCCTCCGATTAATTTTCTTGTCTCATTTGTTTGAATCAAGACCCTTAAGAGTGCACACAAACGCTGACCTTGAGACACAGAATATTAGACACTTGAACTCTGACTAAAGAGAGACGCATCCTCCGAGTGGCAGAACCTTGTGGAGGAGCGACAACATACTTTTCTAAGAGACGGGAGGCAGGCACTTGAGGGAAAATTAAATCTCTCCAAGGATGCTGTCAGGGCACCGAGAAAAGATTGTCACTAAATACATGTATAGTGAACTGGTTTGGTTCACTCTTCCTAATTTTTTTTTTTTTTACATGTTTTTGTTTATGACAAATTCATTTATTCTGCTCTAAATGCCATACCAAAGGTGGAGAAACTTGCCTTGAAAGCCTCAACACAAGATTATTATCTACGGCTGCCGGTGAGAAAGTTTCAATTTAATTATTTCCATTCTCCTCAGTGGATGAAGGGATGAAGAGGTTTCTCAATGAAACTTGAGAAATAAAAAAATATATATATAATTGAAAATAACTTCAGCACAGAGTCAGAAGAAAGTCCCATCAGTGGCACCAAGCTCGCAGCAGTTCTTCCTGCAAGTTTCTTTTTTTTTTCACCATTTCTCAGACTGCAAATGTCTAGGTCATTACCTTGTCTTTTATGTCTTTTTGAATTTTTTTTTTTTTTTATTTAATAGCGTGAACTCTTTTTTATCCAGCCGTGAATTGTGAGCAGGCTTATTTTTCTCTCAAATTGACTGAGCTTTTAAAGAAAGTGTATGACCATGGTTAATTTGCATTGCTCATAAATACTAGAACAAATTTCAACTGTTGTGAGTTCAGTCTGTAAAGATTTGACTGGATCGCTCTCCCTCGACTAGTTTAACATGTGACATATTATTATGCTTACAGAATTACTAACTAGATTCCTATTCGGAAGAAAATACCCTCAGTGACACACCCTTGCATTCTGTGGTAAGGTTTTATGGCATTAAAAGACTTTTTTTTTTTTTAAGATTGGAAAAACCAAGCAGCTTTATTTTCAGAGCCAGTGGTTAGAACCTAAAAAAGTGTGGTTTATCAAAATTAATGAGCTGCAGATCAATAAAGTTACCATTGAGACCCATCAGCCTCATGAAAAAGAGATCATGCTCAACAGACATCTCTTGGCAGAAATTTGACAAGAAACACTATGGTCCCTTAAATTGGGAATAATGTCTCCTTATTTAAACTGTCAAATTAGTATTTTGCTTCTATCTTAACTTGCCTAATATGTTACTGTTTATGCCCCCTTAAATTTCCATTGTCATGAAAGGGACAAGAGATTCGTTATTCAGCAGGAATAAAGTGAATTTACAAACCTTATGCCTGATTTGGGCGAGAAACACAATTAGGCAGTAAATTATAAAACAAACAAATTAAGACTAAGAGTCTATAGCTACACTAGTGAACGTTGTATTAGTGCTATAAGTGAAAAACTAACATTAATATGCTCATGGTGACAATACCGGCATTCTAATGGTGAACATGTTTTCCATATTGGTTCTGCTAGAGGAAAATCTCTAAAGTCATTAGGATTCATGCTCTGTGAGCCATGTATATATCAGTGTCACTGCCATGTACCAACAGTTGTACCAATTCCATTGAGTATATATCATGATATTTAACTGGATAAGTTAAAACTTTGACCTAATGGTCGCATTAGATGAGGCTTCAGGGGGTCAGACTTCATCTTCTCAGCATAATATATTTTATATATAAATATATAGATTTACAAAGTTATAGGCATCATGCACATATCAGGCTTGACCTATGGACTGAATGATCAACCAACAGACAACACCATTGCCATAGAACTACCATGCTTGCATGCTGGCAAAAAATTAAATAAATAATTAAAAAAAAAAAAATCTGCAGTGCAATTGGTAGATATAGTGAGTTAACAGCCATAGCAAACTCCCCAAAACCCAATGTGGTGCTGTGGAATGGGGAAAACCAGAGCGAAGACACACTGCCACAATGTCTTCAGCTGTGGCAACTTTGAATACAAATACCAGTTCCATGGAAGCGTTCTAAGACATACTTATTGTCCTGTAGTAACATTTCTGCCATTTGAGAAAAAAAAGAATATATTCTGCAGGGTCAAGAGAGTTTTAAAGGATTTTTTCAATGCAAAAAAGCATTGAAGAAAGAAAATGTAGGCTACCATCGCCCTCCTTACATCTTATTGTAAATTTAAATTAAGTTTCAATTAAAGGCGTAATGTATCTATAAAGAGATTTCTTTTGAAGGATTATCTTGCATTGAGAAATTAAAATGTATTCTACTGCTCTCCTTAGCTTTTATTGTGGCTTCTTTTCCTATTACTTCTCCTCTGTGAAGAAGGGGCATGATGGCACTGACCCAAGTCTTCCTCATTAATGGAGCTGATTTTATCACCACGGTCATCATGTTTATTACATTCTGTAAGCTGGTGTGCCTGCATTGTGTGTGCAGTATTAGCGCTGATCTCTGATTTTTAGAAGTCTAGGTCATTACCCTGTTGCGTCTTCCATTTTGATTTTTAATAATAACATCCAAAGTTCATTCAGCGTTTTGTTCAGTATTGAACTGTAAAGAGGAACTTGGAGAAAAAAGTCAAGTTTTTTTTTTTCTTTTCACTCTGCCAGGTTTCAAAAATAGGGAAGCAGACTGAGGAAAATACAATTGATTGAGACTGACACACACACATACACGAGTGAAAAGATGAAAGAATCAATCATCTAAAACTTTCTCCAAAACCACAGGTTGTGTCGCAGAGGGAACAGAGGGATGAAAGGCGAGGAAAAGTGCGAATGAAAGAGAAAGGCAGAGCGGCAGGGTGACTGACTGGCAGGGCAGATCACATGCCAAGCCACTGTCACTGGCACTTAAAGGGCAGGCACACACACACACACACACACACAACATATAGTCTAACCTCTCCAGTATGCACCTGCTGTATGCTAGGGGTAAGAATGAAAGAATATACTTTTTTTAAATTTCTAACATTTTAACCAACTATCAAAAGACAATTTCTGTATTTAGCCTTTGCAGGAGTCGCACACACACACACACACACACACACACACACACACACACACACACACACACACACACACACACACACACGCACAAAGCCCAGATTTGCTAATGATGTGTTGTCGAAAGTTTCCTCCCCATCTCTCCACTTTGTTTCTGTACTTGTCTGGTTACCTTGACGCCCGGGGCCTGTCACTCAGACAACTGTGCAAAGATGAGTAAAGCGTGCACGCACGCTTACTCACACTCACACTCACACACACACACACACACACACACACACACACACACACACACGCTCATTTACAAAGATGGACACATGCACATAAACTGACACACTCAACAACGCACGGTGGGTGACGGTGTACAAGTGACTGCGGGTGCCCACATCAGAATGCAGGTTGGAGGTTTGACATTCCTGGAGGCTGTGTCCGTCTAGCCAGTTAGGGGGAGGACAGCCAATAACACACACACACACACACACACACACACTCACATACACCACACTGCCCTTACTATCTGATGTGCCTAATGCTGATCCAAGTCAATACTGAGGAAAAAAAAAAGATGGCTTTTAAATGTTCCACCTCTTAACAGGTTTGCATGTGTTCGTATTGGGGCTTGAATGTATGTGCTTTTCCTAGATGCTTGTCTCTGCACGTGTGCATGTTTCCGTCTGTGTGTGTGTGTGTGTGTGTGTGTGTGTGTGTGTCCTATAACAGTAATGAAGGCAGTCTGAGAGATTATCACAGTTGGGCGCTTGCAGACCTCAAGGTTAAAGGAGCACAAAGGCGCAGCAGAAACAGTGCGTTGTGTGTGTATGTAATTGTGTGCACGCTTTATATGTATATGTGTGCAGGAGGCTGCATATGGGCCTGTGTATGTGTGTATAAGATTTGAGCATGAGACGGCAGAGCCACAAAAGGCTTGATGATTGATTGGCCTGACGCTGAGACAGAGAGAGGGGAAGAGGAAGCCAGAAAAGAATTAGAGGGGCAGTGAAAGATCAAGACAGGTAATTGCCAGAGTTCATGATTTAAAGAGTTAAAAATCATCATATTCACCTGAAAATTAGGCTTCAGAAGATAAATCAACATTTTGAGATAAACAGTTTAGCTGGCTGTTTTCATCAGTCAGGTAAAACACGCCCTCACTCCAGCTCTGTACTTGAGATCTACATTGTTTGTATTTCCCAAAGAGTCGACCTATTCCTTTGAAATACCATTTGCCATGCTGTAGTAATGAACTTTGAGAGACTGCAGTGCATATCCAGCAGCTCATTTGTTTATCTACACTTTCTGTTACTGAAAACAAACTGATTTGTCATTGCTACATGAGAAAACCTGCATAAATTAGGTCTTTTTGCAGTAGGAAAACATGTTTTTTGGTGTGTTAGGACATAAAATTTATGCAAAATTGATTTAAATTGATGTTTTCATGGAGTAACTTTAAAGTTAAATATGTAATGTATAAAATAGGTGACTTTTTTCTAATATTCTTAGTTGACATATGCTCCAAAACATATCCTGATCGATGATGATGATGATGTCAAAGCTTTCTGTTTCCAAGACTCATTGCATGTGGCTGTGACTCCGGAGGTAGAGGTGGTCATCCACTAACCAGAGGGTCGGCGGTTTCAATCCATGGCACCTCTGGTCTGTGTTGAAGTATTTTTAACAAAACAAGGAATAGGAGGAGTCGAGTGGGTTCCTTTTGAATCTCAAGCTAGCACTAGCTTCATTGCTAGTACCTTCATATTGTAGCTCAAAGTGAATTTCAAGAAAAAAAAAAGAAAATTCCTGAGTGCAGTCAGGACTTTGTTAAATTGGACATTTCTCTCTCCTGCCCCTGGTAGGAGTGCTACAGATTTTTATTAGATACCCTAACAATACTGTGTTTGCAGAGCTGTGATTTCCATTGGGTTCTAAGTCTGTTCTAAGGAAAAAGGCTACTTGTTTTCAATATTATTCAGAGCCCAAGGAATGATACTTAAACTTGCTCAGTTGGGATTGAGGCTTCCCCCTATGGCTATTTGGAAGAGGACACTTTTTATGGTTTTTAAGGATCCTTTCACCTGCGCTTAAAGTGTTTCCTTTGGTGTTTACGACTGTTTAGTCAACCTTGCCAAATGGCCTCTGAAGTTTTTAATGTCGCTCATTCAATTAAAGTTCGAGGGAGAGCTAAACCTGGGGGGGCAATAAGTCACATATTGGTATTATCCTGCCCTGCTAATTACTGAAGCAATGAACTTTAATTAATATCTGGGCTTGGCGTCTGCACGTGTGTGTAAAAGTATGCAAATGTGCATGTGTGAGGGTGTGCGCGCGCCTGTGTGTTTCTTTGAGCACTTGTGGCCCGACTCGGCTCTATCTCAAGCCATCGCTCTTCAACACGCGTACATACACACAATCATACGCACACACATGAGGCGGGGGGGGGCTGACATTTCGCCGAGTGTCTCGGTTCACATGAGGAACGCTGACACCATGAACTGAGGATGGCTAGCACCGCCGTTAGCATTAGCATAATTATCTCAATCATCAGAGGCGTTGAAGACCAGGTCCGACAACAGAAACGACAACAACGACATCCTCAGTGGATTTCTCTTCTGCCTTTTTGGTCTGAGGAGACAAAATCCCAGAGCACTTCATTCCCTTCTTGTTATTTTTGCTCTTAATCTTAGACTTTTTTTCGATACATTCTTCGCTCTATTCCTCGGTGACACACAAGTAATTCAGCGCATAGTCAGTTTAAGTAAGCTTTTACATGTCTTGTGCATCTTAGTGTAGTTACTTTGTGTACGAATGCAAACTGAACAAAAAAGGCAGTGGTGCATATAATACATGTGCAAAAATGTGTGAGAACATATGAGTTTGGTAACTTTCGACAGTTTGGACACTGTGCATTTTGGTTGCAGTGGTGTGGCTTAATAAAAGTGATAACAGTTGGATTTAACTTGTGCGTTGCAATGGCTACTTTTAATAACAGTGAAACAATCTGTGCTGAAGATCCAGTTTTGACCTTTTTGTGCAGGACAAAGACTCCACAACTATGCTCCAGACAAAGAAGCATTTAAGATGCTAAAATATGTGCTTTATAAAACATGTACGATTAAAAAATAAAAGTACAAAAAAAGGTAGTGTTAAAGTGAACTGAAGCCTGTGTGTGTGTGTCTGTGTGTTTGCGTGTATCTGTATTGTGTGACTCATGCTACCTACTGGGCTTTGCCTTGAGCTAGCGGTGCCCTTCACTTCCCTTTGCCCAGAGCTTCGCTACAGCCACGACTGCTGCGAGGCAGACAGAGAGACTCTCACAACTGAAACAACTGTCCTGATGAGAACAGTGGCTTCTTGGATGCGTGGAAACACTTTGATTTTCACCCGTCCTCACTGGACTGAACTCTTTTTAAAAAAGAGATTTGGTAGGCTCCCTGAACTTCCTGTGACAGATGACATTTAGATGAGACCAAGAGGATGTTCCTTCCTCTTGTGTGTGTTTTCAGACGGTTCTTTGGTCTGAGAATATTGTTTAAATTAGAAATGCTTTGATATGCTATGTAGAAACGTTTTGTTTTTTTTCCTACGACCCAAATGAAGTTCAAGTTTCCTCATCACTCAGCTAAACATACAGTTTCTTTGTGATATTTGTCAGACACATACTCAAGGCACATGGGCACTACAGTGAATGAAGATATACTTTACAGTTCTTGACGAAAACCAGCTTTTTAGCTAAACCACCGTAGCTAAATGTGTCTCCTCATAAACCATGGTCTTAAATTTTTTTATTTTTTAGAATTTCAGCACTGAAGAGATTGGTGTTAAAGCAGAGACTTCGTCGCCTCTTTATTTTTTGTTAGACTTGCCTCATCAGCCCGTGAATCACAAACCTTGAATGCACTGAAAAAGCAGTTTTCACCAGAGACCATCTGGTAACTTCTTTTCTTAATGAAACATAAAATGAGATAAGTTCAGGAAAAATCAAAAGCGAGTTTGATTTGAATGGATTAGGTATCTCAAGTAAATTTTAAGAATCTTCAGGTTGTGAGACTTTAGCTATCATATGAGCAGTGCTATTCTCAACTCTTGGCACTAAAATAACAAAAATCCATGTGCCATCACCTCATTTTTAGTGTTTTATAAACATAGTTAACATTTACACTTTAGAGTTTACCCGTCGTTTTCTTTTCTTTCTCTCTCCCTCCCCTCCCTTCCCTCCATTCATCCCACCCTTCACTTTCATCCTTTCCTGTCACTAGTCTCCCTATGATTTTTTTCCTTCCCCACCTCTGCCTCCCTCCATCCCTCCCACCATCTTTTTGTCCCTCTCTATGATTGTTTCATGTGTGCTGATCTCACTTTGTGTGTTTGAAGCCCAAAGAGCAGTGGCAGGCGATTCTGGATCACACTACTAAAGATCCCAACATATTTGAGAGAGACGAGCGGAGTGGTAGACAGAGAGAAAGACAGACAGATAGAGAAGCAGGTAGACAGGCACACAGGCAGACAGACAGGGGCAGATAGATGAAGAAAATAGACAGGTATGTCGACTGTCCCTTTCATGTCTGTCTTTAATGCCACTCATCTGCAGATGCCACCAGTGGTTTTTGCCAGACGAGCATGCACACACATGCACGCACACGCGCACACAGACACACACAGACACACACACACACACACACACACACACACACACACACACACACACACACACACAATGCTCTCTCAATCACCTTGCCACAGGCTCTGTCCCCCTGCTTCAAGCCGGCACTGTGCATGTATTGAGTTGGTTCAATCAATGGCAAATTGTGTGTGTGTGGTGAGCACAGAAACCGATGTGTATCCCCCCTACACTCCCCCTGGTGAGTTATGTGACAATATGCACACATTAAAGTAGATAAATTCAGTCAGGAACGAGCGCGACACACAGAAGATGACTTGGTAGAAAGAGCAGCAAACACATGGCAACGTTTCCTCTGATAAAAACAAGAAAAACCCACCTGCAGGGTTGCTGAGAGCTGCATCTGAGTGGCGTCATTTTGTTTGTGTTAATCCTGATTTCAGCGAAGAAATCCTAAATCCAAATGTTTTTGCATGGATACAAGTCGAGGTTTTCAAAAACATACACGCCCACGCACACATTTTGCCATATCCTTACGGATGCAGCTGCAGTTGGATCCTACACCTGCCCCCAACCTTTGACCAAGGAAGCAAAAGTTATTTCACCTCTCGCGTGACCCAGGACAGGAAGCAGTGCAGGATGACTCTAGTTGAAGACGAATACTCTGTAGGGTCATTACACACAAACCCATGGATTTTCTTGAAAAAAAGTCATGTGAAACCTCCAATAAATTCAGAAAACCTTTTTAAAATCCTAAAGCTCTACTTCAAATACTTTTTTATTTGAGAAGTTTTGAAGTCTGGCCCTCGAGGCACAAAGCCCCTACAATCTTATTTTTCACCAGATCAGGTTGAAGCCTTTATTGAACATCCAAGAAACTGTATGGATAATTTGATTAGTATTCCTGTCAATACTTGTTGGAGACTTCACAGTAATCAACTTAATTAAGAAAATATATGTATATTTTTTTTATCCAAATTAAGAATCTTTCATTTAAAAAAGATAATATCTTCACTAGTTTTCGCTTTCTGTGTGGTATCATTTAACTTCTATTACAACTAGAAGTTATTTGGTCCTGCATAAAAAAATTGAAAACCACAAATCTCACTAAATACAGTTTTGGAGCTGAAAAACTGAGTTCCTAAGATATTTTGAGTGTATATTTTCTCAAGAAGGATTCTTATTTCATTTTTCTTTTTTATTATTTTATGGGAAAGTGCTAATAATCATTGTAGATATGTGTAAAAAAATATGTTATGTTACACTTAAAAGTGTCTTGAAAATAGATTTTTTTTGTACTTTTCATTGGCTGTGATATAACATTCTATGGTCAAGGTTTTCTACCTCTGTGTGGTTTCTATTGTGCCAGTTTTTCACTGGGTTCAGGAAATTTGCAAGTCCCAGCTCGTCATGGCTCATTGTTGTTTGTCTTGTGCATCTTCTTCTAGGCTTTCTTTTCCCCTAGAGCAGGACTCCATTATCTAACACATCAAAAAAAAAACACATAAAACTGCTTAATGATGTAAATGCTTTAGGACTGCTCTGTTTTATATACCCCTGGGTATGTTGCAATCCATTTGGCAATAAACTACCCAAACCCGTTTTTAGGTGAGATTAGTCCAGACTTGATTTATTATTGTCTAACTAGTTTATCGTGTCAGAAATTAGTTCAGAAATGTTTGAAACTGCAAAATGGTATATGTGTATTGAGTTAAGGAACTAAGATAAATATTTTTCTCCAGACAAGCAGATCATCCAGTGTGCTACAGGTTATTACAAGCTGTAACTCATAACTGTAACTGCAAAGAAAACCCAAAGAAAAACTGTCTCAATTTGTCTGTTAAGTTTTGTACATACTTGTTGCTCAAAGTGTCTTGTAATACGTGTCTGGAAATACACATTTCCATAAGCTGGAAATACACATTGTAAAACACCTTTTTTTTCACCTGCTTTCTCCTGATATTCATTTTGTATGAGTCGGCTGGCAAACAATTTTTATTTACAGTTTCATGGTCAGTGGCTGTTTATGCAGCGAAACTCTCGCTGTCATCTACAATTCTGTCTCTTCACTTGAAGCAGTCAGTGGTCATTGAAAAACAATGCACAACTACCTCTTGAACTTCATCTGAACTGTCCAAATAGCAGAACAATGCCACAATAAAAGCACGGTCCTGTGTTCCCATGGGAATTACCGAACTTTATGTAGGTTTTAAAGCAACCCTTGTGTTTCCTGTGCTGAAATAACGAGGCTTGACTTGCACCCTGTAAGTGTACGTGACCATGTGGATTGCAAAATTGTGTGCATCCCTTCTTATACTTTTGTCAAACATCAGGAAGAGTAAATCTGTCAGCACCCATTATACAAATCTCATATGAGGAAATCACCGGGCCAGTGTTTCCATAAAGGCTCTAAACTGGCTTTTTTTTAACTATGTCAACTCGGAAAAATTCTTTTAATAACATTTAAAATTCTTTTAAACACAATAAAAAGAAGGGTCCAACGACATCAACAATGTTTTAAAGCTAGAATACTAAGCCTACTGCCCAGTCCTCACACTAGGCATTCAGGAAAAAATGCAAGAAAAGAATAGTTTGGGTTTTTTTTTTCAGCTCGGCAAGCTCAGAGAAATTATTTCTGACAATGGGCCAAAGGATAACCAAGGTTCAGCTTCTCTGAACAGACTCACGGCAGGGGTTTCCTGTGTCATTAGGCACTGACGCACATGATCTTCCTCAAATTAAAAATGGAAAATAGGAACACGCCTTGCTGCTGAGCCGTACCCAATGTTTCAATATGGAACACACACTCACAAACAGAAAAACGAGCAGCAGCATTTTAAAATGCAATCTGCAAACGAGGTGAAGCTGGTGTAAAGATTTAAAAATAGTAAAGCAGGGACAAATTTTCCTGGTAGCAGGAGCAGCACAGACCAGCTTGTTGTAAATGTAGGTATAAGTAAGTTTCACCAATCGATTTGTGGACATGAAACCTCTAATTCTTGCTGTTTGTTTAAGATAACCGAAGACCACTAGCTGCAGAAACTAAGATCTCAATTGTGAAGTTTTCCATCTTACCTTAAGTTTTTATAACCCTTACTTGATTTGTACGATACATTTGAGTCTCTACTCCTTGTTTTAAAATCAAATTTCCCAGTCTTGTTTTTTATTTCATTTAAGGGACTTTAGCTGCATCCAGTTGTTTGGGTTCTCTATGCTTGATGCTCTAAGCCATAGGACCGAAATATATGTAAACCTGAGTGTCATCTGCATAACTGTTTCCAGCAGTTTTATTGCTCAGCAGAAATGCCTCAAAGGCTGCATGAAGAGTTTTATGAATAGTGGCCCTAGAATTGAACCCTGGGGCATCACCGGGGACAGCAGTCCCATTTCGGGATTTATTTATTTATTTGATTATTTATTTATTTGATTATTTATTTCCTGAATCAGTATCATCAGAAGGATTGTCATTAGTACCTTTTATCAGAGCATCCTCAGCTGGCCCCGGGTGTTTGGAAAAGCTAAAAGAGATGGATTTGAATTCTTTTTATCGGTCTCCTCTTTGTCTGGAATAGTTTTTGTCATTGCTAAAGAGACTGAGTCGTGTAGCTCACCTTGCTACCTTCATTGTCTGCAGAGCTTAATAATGCAAAATGCTTCAGAGGCTTTAAAGGAGAATGATTCTAACAAAAAAACACAGTAGATATGTGTAAATGACCCCTGAACTGTCTGTCTAAACAGCTGCCTTGTTCCCCGTGTCTTTGTCAGGTCAACCTGTCTGAGTCAGTGTCTGTCTGTATGGCATATGTGTTTTTTCTACACTAGTGCACCTTTTTGTTTTCATCCCTCTGTGTGTCCCCATTTCTTATTGTAATGCTATATCACAGCGCACACATGGTATCGGACAATTTCCTGTGGAAACACCTAAATGAAGCGTTGTGCTTTAAGCCGCGGGTCCAAAAGGTGAGACAGATGTCATGTCACAGCTCTCTGGAGCTGGATGGATGGATTCGTTTCCATATGGAAAATCTGCTGGTCATGCCGTAATTTAGTGGCAATGGAAAGATGAGCGTCATCAGTTACATTTTAACAGTGCAATAGAAACAAAGGTCGGCATGCACTAGAGTACATGTCAGTAAAAGAGTACCTGTTTTAATTTTATGTGACAAATGCCTACTGTATATGACTTATCTTAATGTACCATTAGGATAACATCATTCTCTCACTTTGTGTCTTCCTGGATTTCAGTGGTTTCTTTGGGGTCTTGCAATAGGTCTTAAAAATCTGTCATAACTCACCCGTCTGCCTTGTGCGTTTTGCTGTTTCCCTGTGTGTGTTTGTGTACTTTGTCTCTGCCTTCGATTGACTAGCAGTTCTGTGTGTATGTTCGGCATTTAGGGGATAAAATTCACACACTGAGCTGTGTTTGAAGTCCGATTGATCTGAAAAGCCTGATTACCCTCCCGGCACCTTAGAAATGATCAGGTGAGCCCTAATGTGTGTGTGTATCTATTGGTAACTTGGGCGCACTATTGGAGCGGATCAGCTCGGGTCTTTGTCCATGAAGGACCTTGTGGAGGACATTTCTACTAGCTTGTTTTGTCATTATAAGTACAGTTTACTATTCAAGTGTTGTTTCCACAGTCTAAAAAAAATTTAAAAAATTTCTTCAGCATGTCCAAATACAAGAAAATTTACAAGCATGAATTGTTGGTCTTACTAGGAAAAAAAATCCAAATATACCATGTTCTTCTTTAACTTACAGATGAAAGAAACATGAAACTTATGAGCCGAATTTCGATGTGCAGTAAGAAGTATTTTCCTA
Organism: Istiophorus platypterus; assembly: GCA_016859345.1. Lineage (NCBI taxonomy): Eukaryota > Metazoa > Chordata > Actinopteri > Istiophoriformes > Istiophoridae > Istiophorus > Istiophorus platypterus. The sequence goes on along the minus strand of CM029131.1, from coordinate 9,616,257 downwards.
AATGGCTATTTTCATTAACATTTAGACAACACAAACTGATGGCATGAATCATTTTGCAGATTTTCAGAAAGCTGACGCCTTTCATGTCTCCCATTTTCCCATATAACATACTTATATCGTCTCTCACCCTTCCCTCCTCACTCCTTTGCTGACTATACTGCTTCTCTCTTCTTCCTCCTCTTTCTCTCTCCAGCATCACTTCATTTCTCGTCTTCATTTCTCTCCTGTAAATCTCCCCTCATTCGCTGTTAAACATTAGAGAGCTAGCAGCTGGTCCTTTCTCCTTCTTTAACCTCTGTCGCCCCTCAGAAGCGTGTGCGTGTGTGTGTCTGTGTGTGTCTATCTGCCTAAGGCACAGAGCAAATGGCGCAGTCCAGCGGCATAGGCTACATGCCAACAAGCACGATAAGATGGACACACACAATTCACTCTTTTCTATTCAAATTAATCGGACTTACATTAGAATATGTTAATTACATCAGAGAAACTATGTCATAAAGCAGACTGTGGATGCATTTTTCTTGAAACAGGCAATTCTGTTAGCACGCTGAGATAAAGCCTCCTACATATGTGATGAAATGAACCTGAGAAGCATGAAGACGGGGTCGTATCAGCCAGTTTATCGCAGGTCTACGCGCATTGCCTTGTTGGCACCTGCTTACAGGAGTGAAGCAGCGGCTGCAGCCGATGGAGCAGAAAAACACTGAGCTTTTCTTCTGCTTGTCTGATCAGCAGGGTGGCACTGAGACACCTGGAAGGACTCCAAAGGCAACACACACAAACACACACACACTCACTCTCACTCAGTGTCCACTAGGATGAGTGGCTAATGTGTAATGAAGAAGAAAAGACACATCTGCACATAGCTGCTGTGTTCTTGGACAGGCTGGGGGGGGGGCAGACAAAGAGAGAGACAGGAAGAGGGGATAATAAAGATGTACAGTCTGTTTCAGCTGTTGGAGTCAGACTGATGAACAGCAGTGATCTGTCTCCTCAGCATCACGAGAAGAATTAATTTTTTAAAGTTTGAAATATGAAGTTATTTCACTCAGGAAAAGTTGCATTTAGTGATGGAGGTTTTTCATTGTTTTAGATTTATCTAAATTTCCAAATTCCAAATTCTGTAAACTGGAGAGTCCTGGTGTTCTGGGGGTTTAAGGTGCTTGAGTCCAGCTGGGGACCATCGCTGCATGTCATTCCCATCCTCTCTCTTCCCTCAGTTCCTGTCTATGCTCGGTTTTGGACTCTAATGAAGGCATAAAAATTATAGACCTTTTAGATTTACCAGTAGTAAAAGTCCACTCAATCACTTTCAACTACACTTTTGCCACGATTACACAGTGACAATTAACAGATCTCCGTGTAAACCATGCATTAAAAAGAATTTTAAAAAACAGTATTGCTTTTGGAAAGTGCTGGTAATGTCTTTCTATAGGAGTATATAATGAAGAATATGCAGAATCTTGTCATTCCTAAAAAGCAGACTTGTCTTTTCTCAACACTGTGAAACTTTGTCCGTAAAGAAGACAGACAAAAGATAAACACCGCAACAAATCCACAAAAACATAATGTGAGATTATACATGTGCCATTTCAAGGGCTCAGAGGAAAAATGTCATAAGATTATGAAGAGCAGATTTAGAAGATTTGAGAGGAAGATGCAAAACGACGGAGGGAGAAAGAGTGATAGAAAGAGAAAGAGAGGATAATAAAGAAAGACATCTGTAGCAGTTGTAAGGACATGGATTTACTGTCTTAATACAGTTACATCTCTCCCAAGGGTGGGAAAGGATTAGATATGGTCATTTCATCAGACAGAGGCTAGCGTATGGTTGGGGGATTAAGGAAAGACTGAAAGAGGAGAGGAAAAAATAAACCATAAGAAAAGGGAAATGGACGGGAGGATTGAGGGATAGACTCTATGCTTTTATGGAATTGAACTAAATCTTTACGATGAGGGACTATTTAGGAGTTGGTTTATACATGTGGCAGGCCCCGTTTTTCAGAACCACTGGCACTCAAAAACCTGCGAGGACCCAAATGGCCCCGGGAATTGTGGGAAGGGAGACATGAAAAAGCATGAGGCTTCCTTCCAGTCGGGGTCACTGCCACACCAGCTGTCTCCACACAGGGGACCGGGACAGTCTCTTTCTCCCTCTCACACACACACACACACAAACACTCCCACAAACCAAAAAATACCAACCCACTAGATACAATATAAAAACAAATAAATTCATCAAATCTATATTTGAGTCGTAGGTTATCATAATTGAATTTTCTTTTGCACGTTAAAATTGAAAAAAATCCTTGACTATCAGAAAAAGGCAGTTTCCAGAACAAGGCCACAAATCATTATTTCACAAAGGAAAGGTGGAACATTCACAACACAGGCTTGAGCTCTGAATAAAAAGATGACGTGACATAAAACCAGTGGAAAAAAAGGCAACCGGTTACACTTCTTATCAGTGGATTTATTTTGTTCTATTAAATGCTTTAATGCTCTAAGACATATGTTATGCAATCATTTTAGAAAAAAAAAGGTGTGTGTGAAAATGTGGCTTTCCCCTCCTCCTGAACGTTGCTTGAGACAGAAACAAAAGGAGGAGTAACAGGAAGAGAAAGGGAGAGCAAGGTGAGCAAAAGAAACAATGAAAAGTCTTTGTAGAAAATGAGAATGAAGAGGAAAAACCGAAAGACGGAGGGAGAGAGAGAGAGAGTGAGACAGTTGAGAAGGAGGAGAGGGGCCAAGGCTCAGCACCCGCAGACATATGGCTGTCTCCTTCTTGATTACACTTCAGCTGGCTGGAAGATTACCAGCTCTGTGTGTGTGTGTGAGTTTGTGTGTGTATCCTCCTGCATACGCCTGAGTGTGAGTGTGTGTGTGTGTGTGTGTATGTGTGTGTGTGTGTGTGTGTGTGTGTGTGTGTGCCTATCCAAGAGCTCACACTGAAGCCTGCTAAAGATTACTCGATAACACTTAACTTCTGTGTGTGTGTTTGAGACACTTATTTAAGATTACAAGGCTGAGTCCGAGTGCGACAGATTATTAGACGTTTGTAGTTTTGCTTGTGCACATGATTAAGTGTGTGTTTGTGTGTGTGTGTTACTGTGCTCACACTTCTTCCTCTGGTCTTCAGTGGATTACTAGCATATTGAGTGCTCTGTGTGTGTGTGTGTGTGTGTGTGTGTGTGTGTGTGTGTGTGTGTGTGTGTGTTAACACCAAGATTACTCCAAGTCAAGTAGATTGAGCTCCTGGGTCACAGTGAAGATGAGAAGCGAGATCAGATAGCTTCTGCTTTTCTTTAATCTCACACACTTTCCACTGCCAGTGTATGAATGTGTGTGTTTGACATGGTGTGTGCCATACGCCTGCAAACGTGTGTTTTCTTTACATTGTATTTTATTGTTATATATCTCAATGTATTGTGTGTGTGTGTGTGTGTCCGTGTGTTTGTGTGTGTGTGTGTGTTTGCGCATGTGTGTGGTCTCATCTGGCTGGGGGTTTTCTTGGAAGGAAATGCGTCCATATGCTACAAGAAGGCTGCCTGTGACCTCACACCGGGACCCTGCCGTAGTCTGCCACTATTTCCAAGGAGGGTGAGAGACACAGGCCGACAGAGAGAGAGAGAGAGAGAGAGAAATAAAATGGGGTGGTGGGCAGAGAGATGGAGGAACAGGGAGCGAGGGAGTGAGAGATGCCAAGACAGAGGAAGATGACAACAGAGAGAAAAACCGGTGATACTGCAGACACAGTGTGAGTCAACGCAGCGTTTGTATTCATCTCAAAGCCGCACAGGGCGTCCTCAGAACTGTCAAAAATCAAACTGTAAAAAAACTGTCTAAATCATGTGACGCAATGAAAGTCGATCATACTCGTGTCTCACCAAAAAGACAGATGAACCAGAAGGTCAGGACTCTTGTAGTTTCTTGTAGTTCTTGTTCATGTAGTTTTGGCCATCATTGTTATTGGTGATAATGATGAATTCATTCCCGGGATCGTGGGAATCAAAGTGAACATGAAAGCGAGAGAGAATGAAGACGCTGGTAAAAATTATTCCCCAAAATGTCCGCAGTTTACAGACCAACTCCCTGGTTCAGCTGTGAACCACCAAAGTCACTTTCATTTTAACCACCGATTGCAGTGGTTAGACAACCTGACTAAACTGTTGTTTACTCATCTGTCTGATCATGTGACTGTTTCTTTCTTTCCCTGTCTAATTTTGTATGCAGCGGTGTTGTGGTGTTCAGACCGAAATCAGCCCTGTGGGAAACAAGGCAGGGGGCTACATTGTCGGCAGCACGAGGAGAAATTAAATGCAATCCAGGAAGTGCAGTTTTTTTAAACAGATGTGTAGATCTAAAGGCTTCTCAGATGCTAAGACCAAACACATCCTCCTTCACACACAAATCCAAAAAGTTACATTTCTTCTATTTTATCTTTTGTCACGATGATATTGAGATAAATGGTAGAAATAGGGCATCATGTTACAACCCAGTGCATCGGGAACGTCCACTTCCACATACAGTATGTGTCCATTCAAATGAATGAAAATGGTAACAAGCTTCAGTGCAGCCACTAGTGCTGTCCATGGTGCTGATCTGCACTCTACAAGCTCTCCCCCGGGGACGGGCAAACTTTTATACAGTTTCTCTTCTCTTTCATTGTAAAGAATCATTGCAACCAGTCCCTCCAGTATTATCCCATTCACCCATTCCTTCCCATTTGTAGCTTTTAGTCTTTAGTCTCTTGCAATAATTTTTAATGATTTTGTGTGTGTGTGTGTGTTTCAGTGTCCAGGTACAGTTCTGCCATCCGTACATGTATGCAGTGAGTGTGTCAGCGCACGTCTGTCCGCAGTTATTTTGCACGTGGAGGTTGAGGCCTTGAGAGGAACGAAGTCACAGAGTGAGAGATGGATATGTTTAATCCAGACAGACACTAATGGGTCAAGGTTTGTTTTTTTTGTGTGTGTGTTTGTGTGTGTTTTTCAAACACGCATAAACATCATTCAGAGCCATTACAGCTGACGTCTAAGGAAATGCTGTCTCGCTGAAGACACAGATAGCCTGAGGGTGACGGAAGAAGAATAATAAGCAAAAATTAGTGTGTGAGTGTGTGTGTGTGTGTGTTTGTGACTGCTTCCCTGTGCCAGATCATTCCCTGGCAATCAAAAGGCATCTACATTATCCACATATTTATAAATACTCTATATGCCTACATATATATCTCTATGTGTGTGTGTGTGTGTGTGTGTCTGTGTGTGTGTGTGTGTATCAATACCATTACTCCAAGTTCCCAGCGGCAGAGTTGTGACTGAGGAAAGCAGTGCTGTCTGATGTGTCTTATTCACATTGGCTGACATTCGTCTTATCTATAAATACTGCATGTATAGAGTAATGCATTTAAAAGTACTTTCACTGTTCACATATAAGCTGTGGGAAAAAGGTTAGCTCTATCCCTCTAATTTAATGGTAAAATGAAACGAATCAAAGGTAATTTCTTATTTTAAATTGAAAAAAGTCAGAAATCCTCAAGCTTTTTTTTATTGTCCTTTCTATCATAATAATATAACAAGAAACAGTAAGAGAGTGATTAACCAGACATATGAATGTCAATAGACATTTTGGGGTCAGTTTTCAAATTGGTCATACTCTACATTTCTGTTATTGTCAACTAATTTCATAAAAGGACCAGAACCATGTATTCGCCCCTAAATTCCTTTCAGGCTTCCCCCATTCATTTAAAATGGCCTTTACTCCCTTTACTCCTGTGTAATTACTCACACAGGAGTGAATAGTGTATTTGTTGGGGACTATTTTCAGCCACAGACCTTAGTCTAGTCAGTATTCATGGCAGCTGGAAAGTCTTTGCGGGATTGAGTAGAAATAACCTACAGTGCCTGTGTTCACTGTTAGCGAGGAACGTGTCACCCAATCCACTGATCCCTGATCTGTTTTTAATTGTTTTTTGGACAACAAGTAATATAAGTCTCAGGCTCAACAGAAACTATTAGGATCGTTCAGGTTTGGTTTGGTTCTTTTCATGGGATTTATCCACAGTGATAAAAATTTAGACTTTTTCCAGACTTATCCTTAAATATATCTATTACTTGAACTGAGATCAATCACCCAGCATCTCTCGATCACAACTTTTTAATCAATGATGACAACAACATGATATGGGCAGCCTACCTCCTGCAGTTAAAACAGGGGCACTGCATGAAAAATTTTTGGCCCCCTGACATAAAAAAATACCTATAATCCCTGGACAGAGTCAGGGGCCGGCTTGTCCAGCACTGCCCCCTGGAACATTTAACCCGCCAGCCGACCACCCTCCGGCACTGTGTTGAAGGGCAGTTTGTCCAACCATTAATACCCCGACACCCTCCTTGCATCCAACCCCAGGCCACAGATCTGGCTAAGGACCCGAAATCACCTCCACAAATGGGAGCCGTGACATCAGTTGGGCAGATAGATACAGAGCATTACATTTCCTGTGGCTTTTAAAGGACATTGGCCTGTGATGTTTGTGTGTGTGAGTGTGTGTGTGTGTGTGTGTGTGTGTGTGTGTGTGGCGGTGCTGGTGGGTTGTCAGGGCCACAGAGAGAAAAAGCTCAAGCATGAGTGCGGCCTGTGTGTGTGTGTTGCCATGAAATCTTTAGTAAAATATTTGCACAGCGGCCACCGTGGATGAGCGAGATAACCTCAGAGCTTGAACTCGATCCCCCTTTGCTGAAAAACAATGGCCCGGCTTTCTCTCTTTCTCATTCTGTTGCCTCCGAATCATCCCTCTTTCACACTCTAATATATTCATTTTTCTATAAACTCCTAGAGCGCGCTTTTCCAAGCTCACCACCCATGATGACCAATCATCTATTATTAGCCTGCATTGAACCGATCACTGAGTGTGTGTTTGTGTGTGTGTGTTAGCGTCCATCAGAACTCTTGCTGTCTTGTTCGACTTGCGGAACAGCACGTTTTCCAAAGTGCACATCGATGTAACAGAGGGAGACAGAGGGATAGAGATGGAAAGAAAGTAGGGAAAAGGGAAAATACACAGCCCGAGGGTGGGAGAGAGAAAGGACGGAGAGAGAAAGACAGAAAGAGAGAAGTGTGGATGGATAAATGAGACGAAGAACAAAAAAGGGACATTAGCGGAGGGACTTCTGAGCGATGAGTGGTGTGAGCGAGCAAGGTATCGCCAGAGGAGTGGATGTGAGGGGTGGATGGAGGGATCAGGCGGAGGGAGGGGACTCTTGGCAGAGCAAGGTGATAATCCGGCGCCTGTGCGAATGATTAGCATATATGCTAAACACTTCAATTCTATCAGCTAACACTGAGAGGCCGAGATAACTAACGCCGGACGTGCTCCTCCCTCAGCCTCTGTTTCTGTCCCTCTCTGTCTTGTGTCTCCTCTCGTCTCTCCTCTTGTTTTTATTTTTTTTCCAACCTCACACTTCTTCCTCATCCATCCATTCATCCTTGAGCTTTCTGTGGCGTGTTCTACTGCACATCTTCTCCTTTTTTTTACTTAACGCAAGTATCCTTTACACTTTGGCTCATTCTTTTTCTCCCCCTCTTCCTGGTCTCTCACCCTAACTCTTCCATTTCCTTTAACCCTTTCAGCACTCGTAATTGAGAAGATTTGATGAAACATACTGACATGTCACCGAATTAGATCTTTAGTCGAGTTAGTTGAAATGTATTATTTTCATGTTTATGATATAGCCATAATGCCAAAAAGCATCAAAGCTGCAAAGGGTTTTTCTCAACAAAGTGCTTGCTTGTTGTCAAACATCCAGTTTTCATACCCTCACAACATCAATTAAAAGGGATAAGGCTGGCAATGTATTGCATTTTCTTGTCAGGAAACTGCATAAAAATACAGAAAGTAGCAGTGAGTTTAAACTTGATAACAAGTTTGGGTTTTTTTGTATCCAAAGCCTGATATAGATTATTAGAATAGCGCCCCAATATTTTCAGCTTGCAGCGCCATTGTGACCAGCAAAAGAGTCACATTTGTGACTTTGTGTTATTTGAATAATTTTTAGAGAAGTTAAATTATCCAAACAATTTGGTCTAATATATTCATATTCACCCTTAAGCAAGATTTCCTCTGCTGCGTTACAAATCCTCCAAGGCTGTGTTACACAATAAAGGACAATTTGTGTTAGCATCACACCTCCTGATAAACAACCCCCATCCTTGTTATTTGGAATTGATGATAATGCAACTGAACTCACATGTATGTACCCGCATGTGCACATACGCACACTTGAGGAGGTGTGAAAGGTGTCTGTGGAAACACAAGCTATGTTTGTGCAGGGTGCTACTGAAACACATTGGGGCTCTTCAGGTTCCATTCAAATGCAAAACACTCGCGCACACGTGCACAAACACACGCACACACATCAAAACATACACACACACATACACACACATCAACACACAATACAGTACTCATCCCTGCCCACACACTCAACTCATTAGCACACACTTAGGACCCGTACGCCTGTGTTTCACACAGAATGAGAGATGGGGTTGTACTGGACAAAGAAAATTAAGGATTTAAAATGGATACTGTACTGGAATGAATCTGTGCTGTTTTTTTTTAGCTCATGTTGCCCCAAATCCCTTAAAATTTTCAACTGTGTTGATCTTCAAAAGATCAAAAGTGAGCTGGAGTTTTAAAACTGTTTTTATGTTAGAGTACTTTTAGTATTATGATTCCATGATTTTACATCCTACACACAATAAACTATATCAAAACTACAGTTAACTTCTGCGGAGGCAAAGATTTGAAGATTGGTGTAAACATTAATTGAATAAACTGAAGACAGCTAGCATTTAAGTGCTCTGTAGTCATAATCCAATAATATAATTGGAATACGAATAATTTGAGGGACCCTAATGAGTGCTTACTTTTTTGTGAAGTATTTGGTGGAGTTTTTTTAGAGTGGCATAGGATCTAAAGACTACCAAATGTTGAATCTTGTTCAGTCTTGAGGCAAAATGATCCTGACTTTTGGACGGAGGGTGAAAGACGGTCTTGATATTTTTCACACTCAGTGAATGCCCCTGCCCATTTTATAAAGCGCAGTTAGATGGCAAACAGAAATAGTTTTTCTTTTGTTGTTTTATTTCTCTCTTTCTTCCTTTCAATTCTTTCTAAGCCAGCATCTGCTTGTCTTCAGCGTTCTGACACCGGGGCCTCCCAATGCTCCTGGCCTTCCAGGCTGACACTTCCCTTCCATCTTTTATTCAGCTGCTGCCCAGCCAAGGGCTCCTCCAGACGGGCCGTGCCTTCAGGCGAGCCCCGGGCCTCGACGCCCGACAAGGCCTCTCGAGTGGAGCTCTGCTCTCCACCCTTGCCCCTGGACACACACACTCACACAGACACAAACATATTCACACCAAAATATATAAATCCCATTCACATAAGCATGCTGCACACACTTGAGCCAAAAAATATACACACATAGCAGAGTTTCTGGAGGGCCATTCATATTGGTAACGTCACCTTTTGTTTTTATTCATACGACTAGTTATTCATTTATTGTTGCTCTTTTATTCATTTTCTCGCAGGAGGGTAGAAGGAGAGGGTTTTATGACAATGCTGAAGATGTGGAATGACAGTCCAGCAACAAAAAAAAAATGCCTGTAAAAATGTGTGACTGATATCCTGCAGTGTCTAAATGTTCTCTTTAGGGTGTGGAGTTCAAAAAGCTAGAGGCATATCAGGTTTTTTTAGGGTTAAAGCAGGGTCAGGCCGAGGGTCGAGGTTGGGTCATGTTCTGTACTGATGAAGGCTGAGGTCAGACACACAAAGAGACACACAGCAAGAAAAGTGTGTGTATCTGATACCACTTGACATGTTTTCCTTTTCCTCTCTATCTGGGGGTCTGTAGACAAAAGCAGATACATCCTTGCTTTTGTTTGTGTGTTTGTGCGTGTGTGTGTGAGAAAGAGAGAGACAGACAAGCTGCTTAGCCCTGGAGCAGCTCCAAGCAGGAAGACTTCAGCCATGGTGTTGAGAAATACTTCCAGGTTAAGACAAGGTCAGTGGAGGGACCACAGGAAGGGTTAAGCTGACAGGTGTGTCCATCTAGCATACACACACACACACACACACACACACACACACACACACACACACACACGTATATAGAAACACATTTATACACACACATGTGCAAGTGTGCACGCACACACACACACTTGTGGTACCCAGGGACAATGAGGAGCCTCCTGGTCTATCACATGCGTCCTGTTTTTACTGCATGGCACAGAAATAGAGGTGGGGGCGGGGGGGGGGGGGGGGGCAGGCAACTGAGCAAAAGAAAAGCAAAGCAAAGGAAAGAAAGAAGGGAGGGCGAGCCAGAAAATGTAAGAGAAGAACAAACAGTGCAAGAATGACATATATGAGGACGCATTTCTGAGAGACAGGAAGGAGGACGCTCATCCCTCTGACAAGCGAATGGTGTGTTTTCTTAGTTTTATATATGATACCTGGCGAGAATGTCCATGCCATCACCTGAGTGTGTGTGTGTTCATATGTGTCTGCCTGTGCCGTCTTGAGGATACACGCGGCTGCGCGGCAGCCATTGTGTTCAAGTGAGCATATGGTTTCTGACACGTCTCTTTCTAGTGCCATACTGTCTGTCTATACGGCATAATGGCAGCCAAGACAGCAGTCCTTTTTACTGCGACTGAAGGCCTGTTTGAAGGAAAACATGGAAGCGCATTAGTGGAAGTTTATTCCCCGGCTTATCGTTTTGGACTCCATGGATGAAGATGGTTTTAAAAAGTGGATTCGCTTTAAAGGAAAAATTAAAAAAGTTTGTGTCTCCAGTTTACTTTTTCTTGATTTCTATTTTTACTTGCTGGAACAATGTGATTCTCGGCAGGACTGGGAGATCGGGGGAATAATGCATTCCAAGTAACTTGGAAAGTCAAATAGAAAAGGAAGAGAGTTTCCTTTCTTATTGTTTTGTTGGGGATTGAATGGAAAATCCTGGAAATGGTATTGTTCTAAAAGAGCTCGTTAATGATCCAGAGGGAACTGGAGATCCTGTGCATTTGCTATGTCACTCAGAAAATGCTCACTTCCCTACTTTCCCCTGCTTTTTGTAGTTAATAATAGTAACACCTTGTAGAGCCAGGGACTTAAACTTTAAGTTAGAGACTTAAGAATACTGTTTCTATAGTACAGTATGCACTATGTTATACAGCTATACAGTGAAGAAAAAGTATTTTCCTTTTTGTTTTGTTTTTCATAAATCCATGAAAAAAAGCTGCCTCTGTCCCTTTTTTTTTTTTTTTTTGGATGCGTTCAAAATTGCACCACCTTTGGCGTTACGCATGTCATGTTAAACATGGTTTCCTTCGCAAACAATCAACAGTAAACACTGTAAAAGAACTGATAAGTTTCTAATGCTAACAGAGGTTTGGTAGAGTGACACGCAGCAGCTAAGACAAGAGAAAAAAAGGATGAAAGAGAGGATAAAAGATGAGGGAACAAGGACACATCCCAGAGGATGAGAAGAACAAATAAATGGGTTAATCCTCTGGAAAGACGAGAAGAGAGAGGGATGAGTGTAGAAGAAGAGAGACATTGTTTGATTGCTGTTCTTCTTAAAAGGTGACACTCTTGATGCTACAAAGAATGTCCCAGCAGAGCAAACACAAGCACACGCGCTGAAATTAAATACTCTTGGGAGGCCACTGAGGATGTTACAATGGCCGACAGACTGAGAAACAAGAGCTTTTGTGAAGATAATAAACCTGAGGGGGGAAAAAGGACAGGAAGGAGGAAGAGCGAGAGAGAAAATAACATGCGTGAGGAAAGGGAGGAAGTTAAGAGAGAGAGGGAGAGAGATAGGAAGGCAGAACAAGCTCTCAGGATGTAGTGTGTGTCTTGGAGATGCTCAGGCTGGATGATTGTTTGGAGATGGTCACCAGGGAGATGCTGTAGAGGACCAGAGGAAAAGAAATGGAGTGGCATGCTTTCCGGGTTGAATCACTAAACGAGCTGGGCTGGGAGCATAAACACCCTTTGCTAAAGTGCTCTAATGTTTAGTTTGGTAATCGATTTATCAGTTGACCGAAAAATTAATTGTCTACATTTTTATGATCAAATAATTGACTTCTAAATCAAGCTAAAAGACAAAACCTTGACTACTTCAAAAGTGTCAGATATTAAAAATTGCACCTTTTTTTCTGTGTATCCTTAAGTTTTTGGACAATTGGTCAGACAAAATTAGCATTTTGAAGACATCCCCTTGGACTCGTGGTAACTGTCATGGGCATTTTTGGCCATGCCAGTGGCATTTGCTGTAGTTGTGGCAATTTGGTTGTTCAGTTGATCCTTCCTCTGTCCTCCTGACAGAAATATCTCAATATCTATTGGATGATTTGGCAAAAAAAAAAAAAAGATAAATGATAAAAAAAAAAAAAAGCAGTCAATCATGGTTCAGTTTTGTTCACCCTTAGCTTTCAGTCTTGCACAATCAGTTTGTCCAGTTATCTGGTTTATGACCAAATACCTCCAAAACCGATGACATCAGTTCAAGACAGCGACCTGAAGGGTCAAGACAATGCTGGAGCGGCTTCGGGACAAGTCTGTCCTTGAGTGGCCCAGTCAAAAAGCTTGGACCTAAAGCCCAAAGAAAATCTGTGAAGACACTTGAAGATGGTAGATCAGACACTTCCAATCCACATCTGATTGAACTTGAAAAGATCTGTGAGGCAGAATAGGATCAACTGCCCAAATTCCAGGTGTGCAAAGCTTGTAGAGACTTCACCAAGAAGACTCAAAGCTGCAGCTGCTGCCAAAAGGATTTCTACAAAGTTCAGTACTTTGTAGAAATCCTTTTGCAGCTTAAGGGTCTAAATGCTCTTGTACTTAAGTCTGAAGTTTCTAAAAATATGTTTTATATTTGTCATTATGGATTATTGATTGTAGATTGGTTGAAAAAAATGGCAATGTTATCCATTTACAATAACATGCGAATGGATATGAATACATCCTGAAGTGATTATATATTATTGATTTTTCTCTACGGCACATCTTTCATTTTTTATTCAAGCTCAATTTACTGATTTGTGTGAGAATGCTGAAGGAGGAGAACTGCATGAGACAAACAAAAAAACTGGCATCTCCTGCCTTCGTGCAAGATGCTCATCCAATTGGAGGCTTTGCCACCTCTTGACTTCATTTTTTAGCCCTTTGTCAAAGATCATGACCCTGCAGCGTAAAGGAGAAAGAGGGGTATGGAGAGAAAGTCAGAGAGGTGGGGAGGGGAGACAGATGAGTGGGATTTTTGTTCCTGCTGCTGTGAATCAGTGATTTATCGTCAGAAGAAAAGGCACAGGCTAAGATCAGCACCCTCTCGACCCTTAAACACACACATTCTTCTCTTCGTTTCAAAAAACATGGTTATCAGTTGGAATGAGTGTATCTGTCCCTTCAGTGTGAGCCACACACCAAGGCACACACAACTTGTACCTTGCATTGTCTTTGCCCCATCACCTGCCGTCTCCGTCCGATCTCCCTCCCTTTCCATCAATCACACCATTTCAGGCTCTCAACACCGCCTCCATTCATCAAATATTCATACCTTCCTCTTTCCTCTATCCACTCTTCCTTTCTTTTGTCTCCATCCTTCCACATATCCCTCCATCCATCAGTGAGCACAGGAGTAATGTGTTGACAAGGGCACGGCCATAGGTTAGCCTATACATCATTACTGTCGGCTGCGGTCTTGAATGACTCTGTGATCTGATTTTTAGTCCTAAGTTTGTCAGGAATACACTGTAATTGCTGTTGAGTGTGGTGAAGAGAGTTAATGCTGCAACAAATTATTATTTATATGTTATAATTATGTTGTTTATTTATTGTCATGATAATTTAATTGCTTCAGTTAATGAAATGTCAAAAAATGGTAAAAGAAAACCCAACTGACTTACATGTTAGCTTTCTCTTTATTGGCTTCTTATAATGTAAAATAATATAATAATTGCATCACTTTTTTACTGCAGAAACAATTTATTATAATAAACAAAACAACAAATGCCCAATTTAAGACTTTTCATTTAAGTGTCTCATGTCCACATAAAGTCCAGATGCAACTAAACCCACTTCCATTTTCATTGAAGCTTTGTTACAACTGGTAAAGATGTGAGAAGAAGGACTTAAGATGTAAAGCTGCAACAATAAGAGTTTAGCTCCACTTACACAAACATATTGTAGTATTTATGCTGCTCCCTCATGCATACAGACGGATGCTCCTTCACCCATACAGATTATACGGTGGTTGAACAGTTCAGGGATCAGGTACCTGCTACAACAGCTTGGTGTACATTCTGATTGTTATGTGTTAAAACCACTGAAGCCCTTTTTTTTTTTTTTTTTACTGTCGCTTCAGTGATGTCGGAGGAATGAGAGTTGACTTCATTCCTCCCAGAGTTGACGTAATTTCAGGGACCATTATCACTGGGGACGGACCCTGTAATGGCCATTTCCACAAACCACCTGCTGATTTCATTACAGCTCAGGGGAGAAAAGATTATGTTTGCATCTTAGATGCTTTTACAGCTTTTTGGCATCTGAAGATTTGGACTTCACTCAGTCTCGAGTGCTTCTTGGATGCGTTTAGAGGTTGGTTTTCTGAGATTAGATCTGTCCAAGACACACGAAAAGACTAAGTATGAATCCATTGGCAAACTGTGCTCTGTAGAATCAACATTGATGTAATTTTGAGGGATACAAAGCAGCTTTGTTTTGGTTGAAATTCAAGTGGATAGCACACAAGCTTAAATGCACTGTAGGTAGTTATAGAGTGGCTTCCTTGTGTTTTTGGCAATGGAGTAAAGTGCTTTCAGAGTTTGTCCTCACAAATTAATTAATATAACACATGACAATTTAAAAATGGTGATAATTTACTTATTTATGTGAATGGACAGTGGCTCCTTAGTACAATGATTAGTTAAGAAATCTAGTCAATCGTGTTTCTTCTTCAACAGTGAAATGCAAAACATTTCACTGCCTCCAAACTCATGGAACTCATTCAAAGTGCAAAGAGACAGGCAGGGAAGGAGCTCAAGTAATTAGCATCCTCTTCCTCTCAAGAGCTCTCTCTTCCTCGCTCTCTCCATCCCTCCTTCACGCCCCTTCCTCACCTCATGCTCTCCTCTTACCCTCGCTCATCTCCTAGCCCTGCTCCTTCCTTCCCATCAACTATCTCACGCGTCACCTCCTTAATCTCTCCCCTTCTCTCTCCCCTCATTTCCTCCGTCACCTTTGTGGCCCTTGCATTTTTTTTCTTCTATCACACACACACACACACACACACACACACACACAAAAATGGTTGTACCTGCAGTGTTCATTTGCAGACATACATGATTCACAGGATTATGCATACCTACGTGGAGACAAGTGCAAACACAAAGTATGTATATACAGATTTTGTTTGCAGTATAATACACAAACATTTTAATTCAAATGCAGACACACACATACACACACACACCCACACACACACACACACACACACACTAACACACACACACACACACACACACACACACAAATAGGGTACTGGAGGATGATTAGGGGCAAGTGGGAAGGGGAGGGGAGGCTAAGACATGACCTCCTGACTCTAGTAACCACTCAAAATGCGACATCCATACGAGCTGCTCCAACCTTTCCACAAGAGCTTGATTGCCTCCTGGAGGAGTCGCATATGTGTGTGTGTGTACATTTGCGTGGGTGTGTGTGGGCAAAGGTGATGAAGAAAGGGAAAAAGACCGGGAGAGACAAGAGGCAGAGAGACAGAGAATTTGTCTTCCACCATGTCCACCCCCTCCTCCTCCTCCTCCTCCTCCCCCTCCTCCTCTTCCTCCTCCTCCTCTCAGCAGAGTACAGTACTTAGCAGAAATCCTTGATGGAAGCGATCGGCCAATTCAGCCTTTTACCTGAAGAGACCACTTGAAGAAAAATACACAAATTGATTAGAAATTGAATTTGGTGCACATGCGTGTGTGTGTGTGTGTGTGTGAGTATGTATGTGTGTGTGTGTGTGTGTGTGTGTGTGAGTATGAGTGCTGGTTAAAGTCAGTGAGGGACAAGGTAGTGTGTGTGAGTCTGGCCATGTGTTTTGGGACCGTCACGTTATCCCAGGAGCAAAGTTCAAACACAGAAAATCAAATACAATCCTGTTGTTACAGCTATAGTTATAATACAGTTATAGAAAATCACCACTTTTGCTTGAATCAAATCCCCTGAAGGAGGGTTTCTGCATGACAGTATGGGCTCAAACAAAGCACCATTCCTCTTTTTCACGCGGAGGGTTATCATTAACACTGGAACAAGAGTGATTAAGAATTGAAGTATAACCGATTCAGCCATGGATCAAGGTTCTGCTGAAACACTCCCACAAAATGATGCAAAGGGAGGAGAATAATGGTCCATTGGGACCTTCAAGGTAGCCTTTGGTTCCCATTCAATTCAGCTCGCTATGAAAATCAGCTTGCTAAGACATGAATCTTGTTTGAGATGGCTAGTTCATCACAGTAGGTATTTTGCCAGCTTTATTATTTTGTCAAATATTTGAGACTATTCTGAAAACTATTTTTTTTTTTTACTTTTTATGCTAAACTATTTTGTTTCCAGTATTTTTGATTATCTGTGCTGATAAAATGTTGGACTTTTCTTCCCCAATTGAATTCTTAGATTGGTTTTGGACTGAGGGCAAACTTGTATATACAGTTTATTATTCTCTCATCGTAGACAGGATCAGAGCACGATAATTACGATCCTGCCTACTGCCTCACCTTCGCACATTAGGGCATTCCTTCCCCCAAATGTTTGTCTTGAGGCTAGGATTTTTAGAAATCCATCTTATGAATCATCTTAAGTTTTGTCACTGAAGACTCTTAGAAATGATCAGATGTTAACAAGCATCTTAAGAAGCTCCACAGACCTGTAGGGAAAAACAAAAAACCCTATATATTTTAATTATGATTTTATTGAGTTTTTCTATTTGATTTTAAATTCTGCACCTGATTTTCTTTGTTAAGTGATGTTTGATGTGAAATAACTGATAACGTGTTGATCCGCCAGTTTCCATGGTCATTGTCCCTCTCTTCGTCTTCTCACCTAACAGACTCGTCTCTTATGGCTGAAGAGACATTTTTTTCCGATGGTATATTTTCAGGGTCTGTATTTTCTCTTCTTTTCATATTTATAATGCCTATTTTTTTTCGCCAGACACTTATATAAAGCAGTTCTAATACTGAAATGACAACAGAATGACATTCAAATTAGATAAAGTGAATATTCATGAGCATGAACTCAAGAGTAAGATCTACCTTGATCTGTAGGTCAATCAGTTAAACTTGAGTCACACAGTATCATCATTTTAAAAGGGCAACAATTTACCGTTTACTGCACATTATGCTTTGTTTTAACAGAGAACCATTATCTTAACCTCTAAGATCAGTCTTTGGTAGGAAACTGGGCTCTGGGCGGTTGCTGGGAGATGTTGGCATCATTGTTGGGTTACAGTTTGGAAAATTGCAAAACTTTTTGTACTCAGGTTCTCTCCCAGTTCCAAATTGTGATAGGTACAGTTCATCCCCTGCATAGTGTCCGACCTGGACTCTCATTTTTGTGTTTAATCAAACTTACCATTTTGCTCACTTACTAGCCAGCCCACAGTTTTCTTCAGCAGGAGCCCTTTGGACTCGAAGTTAATTGTCCTGAATCTTGTGTATAAAAAAATTACCAGGTTTTTCAACAGCAATGTTTTCTCAGCATTTTTCTTCCCTTTCCCGGGGAAGCTGAGAAGCCCGCTTGCATGTTGAATGATAATTTTTACCATAGCTCGTGTGTTTGTGAGGTTAAGAGTGAACCTTGCTCTCAAATTTAACTTTTTTTTTTTTTTAATTTCTAATTTGATTTGAGGATGCATTTGCACATGGGAATAAATGGAGGGAAAAGGCTTTTGGGTTTCTCAGTCTGGGATATGATATTTGACACATAATCACGAGATCATATCCTGGGTACTTGTAATCATAAAGGTACTAAAAGACATAAAAGATAAAAAATACAAAAAAACATGGATGTCTTTTTAAGATTTACCAACATATTTCTTGCAATAATTGATGATATTTAGTAATAATTAATACAGAATTTGTGTCTTTTGTGTCTTTTTTACCTATATCTGTCATCAGCAGTTATCCGAAATGATAAATGGTGCATTTCCCAATAGGCCGCGTAAATGGATTTATATTATTAAAGGGAGTGCTAGTAACTTCCTGCATTTCTACGTATTGTAGGGGCAAGCAACTCTAACTGTGCCCCTGGGCTGATGGTTACATTAATTTCAACAAAAGTTAAGAAGACATGAAAGAAGTAATTAGTAGGCAAAGAAATATTAAATAAAAATAAATCCCAGTGTCCAAAAGAAAGAAGACTATGGGGGAAAAGAGATGGAAAGATGACGGAAATACAAACAGATGATGAGAAAGAATCTAGGAGCATGGCAGAGGCAAGGTGAGGCGGGAGGAGGCGAGGGAGGAGGATGGCAAGAGAGACAGAGGAGAGATGAGAGGAGCGATAGTGCGATGGACGCCTGAAGGACGCGTGTACTTCGATAAAAGATACCATCGGAGAAGATGCTATCGCCGCTCCTATCGCTCAGCACCACACACTGTTAATGGACAGCAAATAGAGCACTGTGTGTGTGTGTGTGTGTGTGTGTGTGTGTGTGTGTGTGTGTGTGTGTGTGTGTGTGTGTGTGTGTGTTTTCTATATTATTCCTGTCATGATGGCAGCACATACAGCTTCTCTGTCGACTCTTGAGCCTCTTCTGCCTCACCAGCTCACTTTTTATTCACCCTACATCTGTCTTTTTCCTGCCGAACTCGCTTTCAAGCCATTATGTGGCTATTATATCACCAATGACTCATTCTGGAGAACAAGAGAACTAGTGAATGTGTGTGTGTGTGTGTGTGTGTGTGTGTGTGTGTGTGTGTGTGTGTGTGTGTGTGTGTGTGTGTGTGGGTGTGTGTGGTAAAAAGAAAATTGTGTGCTAGATGTGTTTGGGGGTTATGAAATCATTTCTCCAAGTTGGGTTCAACTAACTGCAGTGGTGCAAGTAGTTCCTCTCTCTCTCGCATTAGCTCCATCTCTCTCTCTCTCTCTCTCTGAAAATGTTGGTGGTTGCGGGTAACAAAAGAAAATTGTCACCGGCTAGATGTGTTTGGGGGCTCGTCAGAAACCTTTCACGCCGAGACGCGCGTGCACACACACACACACACACACACACACACACACACACACACACACACACACACACACACACACACACTCACACACACTACCAGATACACACTCGGGCACATCCATCAGCCAATCATGTGGACAGATGGGTCATCAGCTCTCTAATTGTGTGATTGGCTGAAATCAGCAGCAAAGGATGCGTCGGATGGTTGGATGACACATTAGGTTTCTTTCCATGTAAACAGGGTATGTCTGTGTACAAATATGTGTGTGTGTGTGTGTGTGTGTGTGTGTGTGTGTGTGTGTGTGTGTGTGTGTGTGTGTGTGTGCGTGTGTGTATAAAATATCTGTATATGTTTGTGAATTCCTGGGTCTCTTGCTTATGCGATCGTCGCTTTGTATGATAAATTCCCAAGGGACATTTTGAGAGTGAGGAAAAATAAAGAAATACATAGTAAAAGAAAAAAAAACATGGAAGAGGGTATTTACTTTCCTCCACATTGTAACATAAAGGAGCAGATAATAGATATATTGGCTGACTGACGTGTGTGTGTGTGTGTGTGTGTGTGTGTGTGTACGCACGCATTTTTTTTTTTTTTTTTTTTTTTGTCCTTGCAGAGATCGGGCCAAAACACATTAGAGCACATCTGTCCACTCCATACCCACTCCTCATCCTCCTCATCCCCATTCTGAAGAGCTCTCTCTCTACATATCCATCCATCCATCCCAAACTTTTCTTCAGTGAATTAATCTCTGGAAATTGTCCTAATATTTTAAACAGCATGTAGATCACATGACACTTATGTTTGATTTCCTTTCTCTTGCTTTTTTCTTGATGTTGTTTTACACACACACATACACACGCACACACACACACACTCACACTCACACACACACACACACCATCCACCACACCTCTTCATTCATCCTCCCTCTACTGAGAACAATCGTCTGACGGCGGGTTATGATGCTATGGGGCGCTGACTGATGACTGGCTTCCAGACACGGGCTGTATTCAGCATGGACATGGGTCAGATGTGTGTGTGCCGTTTTGTGTGAATTTAAGTGCTTATCAGTTTCAAATTCTTTGCAGCGTGTTTACCTCAGTGGGTTCAGGTGAATGCATATGTGTCATTTGATATCCTGAACATGATTATTCAAATCATCTGTGAGATATCCTACTACTGGGTCATCTTTCTCTTATCTGATTCACGTAGCCAGATGTTTCTCTCCTGTTACTGGTCAGTTCAGAGTACAGGTTCAGAACCAGTGCCCTTATTTTTTTTTCTCTTTAATTTAAAATCTGTTTGCCTCACCGTGTGGAACTAATGCTAATGTTAAGGTAGCATGAGGCCGGAGAGCTGTGGCATTAAAAACTAAAACCGGTCACCGGCCTTGGCTGATGGCAGAAACCTTGAATTTTGTGACAGCGACATATAAACTGTATTTTAATGTGGATTGCTCATTCCTCAGCTGATACCTGACCCACGTGACATGATTGGACCATTTTCTCCTTTTCACCAACGATATATGTATACATATTTTTAATAAAATGCATTAACATAACCAAGCTTAAACTACTAATCTGTACAAGTAAATTCTTGTCTCAAAAACAGACTGAGTGTCTCAAAAAAGGTCTAAAGCTTGGATGTCTTTAGAAAAGAAATCCAGGTTTTTAGATTGATGCTTTTTCTAATTTTCATGTTTTTCCTGGTTTAATTCAAAGCCAGAATAGTATGAAAATCAATGAGTAGAGACCTTAAAACCTGCTTTAAACAGGTTATCCCCTCACGCTGAATATTTTGTTGCCTTAATCTTTTTGTCAGTAACATGTCAGTCTTGTACATTGTGGCACGTTTGAGAGCTTTTTAGAGACTTAACAAATGCATTATATTAATGTAAAAACTATGATCTACTCAGATATGTTAGAATGCAATGTGCATGGCCTCGTACTAGGCTCAAACACTCCTGTGCTGTTGATCTAAAAACACAACGCAGACCTTTAAGCGCACACACACACACACTCACACACACACAAAAGACTCTTCCTTGAGATTATTGATTTGTCTTTTACTCACAATTCTCATCTATAAAAAGTGCCATTTACCAGAGGGATTACTTTATCCAGTCGATGTCCGCGGAAACACACACACTTCACTCCTGAAATGAAGCCGAGCATTTAAGTGTAACCGTGTGTGTGTGTGTTTTTGCAAATAATGTTTGTGTGTGTGTGTGTGTGTGTGTGTGTGTAAAAGTGTGTGTGTGTCCTCATCTAATCATTGTCGGTCTCCCTGTTTTTTTTTTACTATTTCCTCTCTTAGCCCACTCTTAGTCTTCCTCTCCCTCATTGTGTCTTTATTTCAGATGTTTAATTTATATGCTGTTACGTCTAACTCAATGTGTTTCTGTCTGTCTTTCTTTCTCTGTCTCTTTCTCTTTCTCGCTCCCCGCGTAGCCTCATAATTAAAGTGCACTGATATATAATTACTGTGCATATTTACCTCAAGTCCCATCTCGGTGAATGGGAGGCCTCTCCCCCTCTTTTGTGGCTCCGCATTATCAAATGTTATTATTTGCATCCCGTTCAGCTTCTCAGCCATCCACTCATTAAGTCCGCGGCTTTGAGAAAATTAACGACCTCGTATGCAAATTGAAAAAGAAAAAAAAAAAACAGAAGAAGAAAAAAAACAGGCTTGCCTCTAAGCATGGGCAGTGTGTCAGAGTATGGGATTGCATGTAATAAAAAAAAAAAAAAAAAAAAAAATCCTGCATGTCCTCAGGAGTGTGTGATAACATCTTTTCCCCCCCCCTGCTGTCCACAAACCCACCATCAATACACCGCCTGCTTGTACCAATGGCAACATTCAAGGAAAAAGTTCATTTCAAATTTCGCAATAGTAAGTAGTGAATATCCCTTAAAAAATTGCCGTGGTAGATAAATAGAAAGGTGCTGACCTTGGTTTGGTCCTAAACAGACATAGCTGTGCCTTCATGCAAATTGTTGCAGTCTAATAAAAGGAAGAAAGGGGGGGGGGCGACTAATTAACTTTTTTTTTTTTATCCTCCATGCTTATTCAATTAAAGGAAGATGTCCAACTTTAAATAGTTGAATCCAGATTTTTTTTTTTTTTTTTTTTTATGATTTTTCTTTACAAATTCCTTAATTGCTCTTCGATCACTTTGAAAGAAACCCGTATTTGGACGGAGGTCATCTTTTATTAAACTCCTCTCTGATGCCACAAGAGATAGAAAAAATATGTCTCGTGTGTATTCCTAAAAAAAACTAGAGAGTGAGCTAGAGAGTTAAAGAGAAAAGTTATATTTAATAAGTTTTTTTTATTTATTCATATTTGTTTTACTTTTAAGTTTAGTGGCGTCCTTCCCTCTGAAGAAAAAAGATGCCCTCATATATATTCCTTCTCATTCTGCTTCTTTTACATTGCTACCATGTTTTTGTTTTTTCCCTCCTGACATTTTAAAACTTCCCATGGTTTACAAAATTGCATCAGTCAGTCAGCTCACTGTCCTTTTTTTTAGCTGCATCATTGTTTGCAGCAACAGCATGGCAGGCTGTAAACTTTACAAACTGAGTCTTGCCTCAAAATGACCCAAACCACAAAACTAACCGCCACAGACGTAGAGACTGGGCGACGGAAACCGGGGTTGGTTGGCGCAGCTCGAGTCTGTTGGCTGCTCTAGATGCTCTCAGCTATGGTGCTGACTGTCAGTGATGTCGGTCTGACAGCTTCTGAACCAGACGCTGGTCCAGCCTCCTGTGCTGCATCCGGCTGGGGCAACACTTTATTGCTCTATAACCAAGCTTAGACCAGGATGCACACTTTTACTTCCCAGCTGTGTGAGAAATCTGATACTTCAGTTCCTTTTTTTTAAATTCTTGACTGCATTTGATGTAGCTGAATCATGAACACCTGTAGCATCTACACCTGTATATGCTAGCAGCACAATGACTGGTGCCATCATTGTTTTGGGTGATATGGTTGTGTAGTCTTGGTTTTTCTTTTGTTTTTTAATGGTTTTTGCATAGAAGTTTTTACCTCATCACCAGTTGCACAGTTGACTGTCAGGATGATGTTTGCCGTGGCGATGGTCAACTGACCTTGAGAGCCAGTATTGCCAGGTGAGGAGTGGTCAGCCTCTGTGGCATGCGGTCACGGAGTAAGGTACAGATGTGACCAGGGCTAAAAATGTCAGCACAACAGCTGCTTAACTGTCTCTCTGTCTGTTGGCACTCAAGCAATGTAACTGTAAGATTTTAACTGTAAAATCTTGTGGGACTCTGAAAGGGAAGTAAAAGAAGTCCCATTCCTTTTAAATTGAAAATGCGACTCAAACAAAAATGCCATCGTCTACTCCCTTAACCATACCGAATTTATATCTCGCTGTAGCTTTGTTTAGATAATTCATAACGAGACCATATGCAAATACTAAATCGCTGCCTCTCTGCATTGACATGTAAATGAACATGTGTCCACAAAGCGTTGCCACTGTACGCGATGATTTGACTCCCATCCTTCAGGTACGTGAGACTGCAGTGTGTTGGTTTTTCTCTCCTTGGTCAGTTAATTTGGTCTGCTCTTTTCCGACTGCAGGGGAATATTTGGTTCTTGCATACTGGAAGGCGATTCTATGATAATTGTAAGGACGTGGTGTGTCATTTTTATTTTTTTCTGCACTTAACTGCATTATTGAATACAATGTTTGGCCAAAATCTGTGTCCAGTCGCTCTGAGAGAGAAAATTTCTCTTCGTGCTTCTGGGGGTTTTTTTGTTTGTTTGTTTTTAGCATTTAGCATTTAGCATTTTTTGCATCACGAATGTAGCACCTGACACTGTATCAGGAAGATAGCAAAACCTCTGGAGGTCAGTGAGGTATAAATGTTCAAAGTATAACAGAGCAGCTGCGCTGTTATATTTGACTCTATTGTGGCAGAAAATACCCATAAATGAAGCGGGATGGGATGTAGCTTTGCAGGTGTAGCAGTCAAAATCAGAAACCAGGTGAGGACGGTGGAATCAAAAACTCAAAACTCAAATCAAAACTCATCTTAGCAATAGCATTGTGATATTAATCTTGTTCTACAAAATGAAATTTGCACTTGAAAGATTTATTATGTCGTATTTGCTGTACATGTAAACTCCTGCAAGGCCGTGTATCCCTCTCTCAGTCTCTTCCTCTTCCTCTCCGGTCTAAGCCATCTGCTCTGGAGGACGCCCAAATCACACTTTTCCTGCGACAAACCTGTGCATGCAAATGCGAACATGTGCACGCGCATGTGTGTGTGTTTGTGTGTGTATACAACAGTGGTTCAAAGCCAAAATTAACATCAGCTACATTATTAACAACTGCACTAAAAAAGTGGGACAGCAGCTGAAACCCGACTGCAGCGCCGGCTTAAACAATTAAAACCACCACAGTTTCACGGTGAACTTGAATATAAACTAAAATGACAATAAATCAGCTGCAATTACAGAACAGGTTCAGGGACACAAAATGTCTAATACTGGAGAAAAGGCATTTAGAGTAAGACACCTTTTACAGAGAACCACAGTTCCAATCCTCCCACTTTAGCGATTACATTTATCCTCAGTCTCTCAAACAAAACACTGACTTTTTTAAATATTCAAGACATTCATGTGCATGAAACCTTAAGTATGATAATGGTGAAAGTTTGGCAACTTAAGCCACTGAAGGCCAAGTGTAAGGAAAAGCTATTGGCCAAGGTTCAATAAAAATGTAAAAATAATTCAAATGTCAGTGTTGAAGGTACCTGCTCAGTTTTCCATTTGATTTATCAAGGTCACCCTATACCCTCCCAATGAACAGCAATCATCATGCAAATTAAAGAAAGACTTGCATATGAATGAGACATGGTTTTTGGTTCTGAATAATTCACCAAAATGTAGGTGTGATATACAATATCTTCAATACAGCATCAGAACAAGCAGATGTAGAACGAAAACTAACTTTGAAGGACAAAATTTAAGGGGAAAATTAAGTTTGAAGAGGTTTTTACGTGTGCAGATGCTGCCGTCTCAGGGCCAGAGGGTGGTGACTTACTGCTCTCGACCCTGCGCCGCTTCAGACGCATGCAGACACACACGCAACGCACACACATACACACACACACTCGCACAAACTTTCGACCCTGCATATCCCCGCATACATACCGCATACACACCGACACAGATAACTCTTGACCCTGCTGTGGATTGAGTTCTGTTGGCCAGTTAGGCAGTTTCGTTCAGTCACCTCAGCAACTTAGAGAGTGGAAGAAAGAAGTTAAGGGCGGTTAAGGTGCAGCAGCTTGGCAGAAGAAGAAAGCAGAGAAGAGGAAAGTAAGGTGGGGGGGGCAAAGAGAAGAAGAAGACACTGAACATGGTTGAGTAGTTTGTGGCAAAATTGCAATATAACACAAGACAGAAAGAGAATGAAAAGCTCTACAAATGAATGCATGCAGGAAGCAGGAATATGATGAGTGTTTAGCTTGTTTGGGAGAGGCACAGGCAGACAGGCAGGCAGCATACATCTCCATACTGATTATGCAGCGCCTATTGTCCGAAAGGCCTGCTAATTATTGCAATGCACAGTGCTCTGCTCTTCAGAAACCATTATGAAGCTCGGATAAGAAGTCCGACCTCATTCTGTCTGGCAGACTTGTTGGTTCTTACAATGAGAGGGGGCAGAGAGGGGAAGAGGGAGTAAAAAAAAAAGAGAGGTGGGGGGGGTGGAGGGGTGGGGTCTTATGTTGCTTTGAAGAAATGGAAGGAGGGAAGGTCAACGAAAAAAGGAGAGGGATGGAGAGAGGATGGACAATTTAGCTAAAACTAGGCTAGAACTATGAGAGGGATGAGCAGATTATTGCTGTTTGTGCTTGTGCTTAAAGGTTCATGCAGTCCAGTGGTTTTGGTGACAAAACTATAGAATAAAAATCCTGAATCCCGAGGATTCACTGACACTTATGCACCGGTGGCGACGGCAAGTGATGAAACGCTCTTTAAGCAGCTTTCTTGTATAACAGAAGAGTGACTGGTGTGTGACACAAGCTTGTCGTATTTTAGTGAAGAGGTCGGCTTCAAAAATAATTGCAACAGTGATCTGATTTCAAGCTGCACTCACTCATGCCAGTAGTTTTCCACACAACAGAGCAGAATACAACAGGAGGTGGTGACCTCACTGAGGAACTGGAGGTGTGTGACGAACAGCTTAATATGGCCACTACTTCCTGTTCCATTACTTCTTTTCAAAAATTAAAAATGATCATTAATTGAAAAATTGCTGAAAATGAGTTGTCTTGTTCTGTAGATGCATTTTTGATGAATAATTGTGGTTTGCGCAAAACTACAGTAACTGATTCATATGTATTGTTTTAGTCTGGCAATTGCTCTCTCTCTCTCTATATATATATATATATATATATATATATATGAAGTCACACTAGGACTCTTTTAAACTCATGAACTGAATCGGTTAACTTGTTATGTGTAAGTGTAATTCAAATAGTGACTACGCTGCTGATCCCTTTCACACACATAGACAGTATTTCTTCATTAGTGTATCATTCAGGAGCAGCAACACCTGAAACTAAATGGCTTCACAATGCAATTAATTAGATTATTCCACTAATGCATCCATTTGATATATCAATTTTACCCACCTTGCATAATAATAGTATTTTTTTTAAAGAGTCTGGGAGGGGCATGATTCTTAAAGGGGCGGCATCTGTTTACAGTTCATTCATGATAACTACGTTTTGTTTCTCCTGTGACACCATCTTAACTTGAACTTGGCTAAATGAAAATTGCCTCGCTGTTCAAAGTCATGCACCTTCTGAGTGCGTAACACTTTAGATCACTTCCAATGTCATTTCATCATTTCAAAGCTACATTAACGCTCGTTTTCTGTCATTCCCGATGTCACAGTTAGCGTGTTTAATCGTACTTTTGGCTCCAAAGTGGCTTAAACGCTTCGTCAGAAGTTGTTCTGCTTTGTTTTTTTCACTTTCACTTGCTTGCACTTTAATTAGCGATGCAAAAAAAGTGTTTAAAGCAACACGTTTTTAATGCTCTATTATGAGGATGAGTACAGAAAATCGGAGAAAAGAAATGTCCAAATTTGAATTTTACTCCCTTAAATGTATTCTCAATGCTTTAGCATTGTTTCAGAGGTCCTCGTACCATTAAAAGTAAAAAAACAATCTACTAAATCCCCTCTTGAGCTTGTGATCGAATCGGTGCACAGATCTTGAGGCTGACTTACCTTGGAACGTTTAAATGTGTTGTCTCTAAAAACGAACTTACTGGATAAACCCTCTCACATAGACACCCGATACAAACACATAGACACACCATAAAGCAGCCCATTTAGACCAATGTCACTACCACATATTGTTCTCTCCCAAGGCTAATGTAGTGTATGTGTGTATGAGAGAGACGAGGGGGTAGTATTGTTGGTAATGGATGTGAAGGGCTTCAAATTGGATGTTATTAGGACTACAAGGTTTTACGACATGCTTTACATGGACACAATGGAGTGGAAAGACGGGGCAGTGGGAGTTTGGGTTGTGAAAGTGTATGAGTTTTTAAAATCAGGGTTAGACTTTTTTTTTCTTCTTTTTTCTTCTTTTTTTTGCGGATGGTTTCATGAGGAACACTCCAGCCATCAACTTGAAAAGTGAATTGTTTGAATATTTCCAGTTACTTTTCGTTACACCCTAAAACGCGAATGAATATATAAAGTAGTAAAGTAAAGTAGTAAAGTGTCTTTACTGGTCATTATTCAAGCCTTTACTGGCTAAGACTCAAATACAGCAAATTAGAGCCACAACATCATCCTGTCACCATATTCAGAGTATACTGATTTTGTATTTTTCCCTGTTATTGTTGAACATTGGCTAAAAGCTTGGAATAATTCTTGTAAAATGAACCTTTATCTGGAGGCTCAAAGTTAATTTGTGACCTTGGAAACCACAGCTGACAAAGCACTGTCACCTCTAGATCTGTTGAAAAGCTGCTCTGGAGCTTTCGGTTATATCACATGGTCCTCATCGGGAGATGGAGTTTGGTATTTTTCCCAAGCTTGTTGATTCTCTATCCCATTAGGTTCATGTTGTGACACCCAGGCTGGGAACCACTAAAAAGGATTCAATGGACATTCAAAGTTGGTGTTTTCAACCTTGAAAAACACCAGGTGACAAAAAAATCTCAAGGTCCATTTGGTTGCTGTGGAGTGGCTACACATGTGAAAGTGTTACACTAGAAAATGTTGTGCACATGATAGCAGAAATGGGCAGAGAAATTCTGAAGTATAAGAGGTATAACTACACAACATACATTTTACAACGTGCAAGCTGGAAAGTTCAATTGGCAAAATTAATCTCTACGGATATCTATTTTTGTGAGCTATACATGGAAAAAAAGAAGTGCTTTAGGAAGGAGTCAGCACAGGAAAGAGGAAATTGCGATTTATTGGAGAGAATGGACGAGGCAGGAATGTTTGGGAAGGTGTGAAAAAAGAGAGTAGGAAGGATGGAGTGATGAGAGTGGAAAACTGGGGAGGGAAGTGGTCAAAGAGCAGGAGAAAGACTGGAAGATGCCGACAAAGGAAAGGGAAGGGAGGAGGAGGGGGAGGAGAAATTGAGAACCGACGAAAGAAATAAGTGAACACACAGCTGAGAAGGTGACGGAGGTGGGTGGAGAGTAAAGCAGTGGCAAAGTTTTGTTAAAAAAACGATTTGAATAAACTGCAAGGCACACACACACTAGTTACGATGTCTCTTTAGATCAGGACACGGTTACTCCTTTCGGGAATAAATGAATAGTAATTGATTGGAGCAAGAACAGTAGATAATGCCCAGTGTGGCTCCTTCACCACCCACTTATCTATTGAGGAGGGCATGAGCACCCTATATGTAGGTGTGTTTTTTTGTGTGTGTCTTAAGTATCAGTCTCCAGTCTGTTAGCAGAGTGAATAGAAGTTGTTTGACAGGCAGATATTAGGCCGTCATGGCCAGCATGAATAAAAGAGACTCGGATAGCAAGAAACATAAAACAGTCATTAATGTACACAACCCGCTCTCATGTGGAGGAGACAAAGACACGCACACATGTGTTGGAAACAGGCACTCTTATAGCCGAAGGCACGGGCTGACAGACAGACACGCACACACTGTGTCCAGAGGTGACGGGGGCATCTTTTCCATACGCTACAAAAGGATAATAGCAAGGATTGAAAAGATTGTAAATTATAGGACGGGATCCAAAATTAATCCATGAGACACACACACATGCACACACACACAAATAGAAAATCAATTCACATATGAACCTAAAGAACCTTTTTTGAATGTCCATAAAGGGCAAAAAAAAACCAACAACAAAACAACAAAACTGAATGAGTGTATGAAGGGGGTTGTGTATGGAAGGAAAGCCCAGATTGAGCACAAACACACATCCAAAAAATAAGTAAATAAATAAATAGATGTTGCAGCTACAATATTAAAAAAAAAAATAAATAAACGTGCAGATTGTGTGATCGCAAGCAACTTAATTGATGGTTCTGTGTTTCCTGGCTGATTGCAGGCGTGTGAAAGCTCTGAATTGTTCTGTGTGGCGGTTTTATTTAGCTACAAAGTTTTCAGCAGTCAAATTAACTTGTTTATCGTTGCTTTTCATATCATTATATCATGGGATGTGTAACCTAGCTTGCTTACAAAGACTAATTTGGTTGCATTCATCAAAATAATTAGGTAAATGATCGATGATATTTGAGAGTAAGGACTATGGAATAGGTGTATCAAACCTGCAATAACTGATTTAATGGCCACTGTGGAGCTGTGGGGAAAAGACTGTAAACACAACTCTGGCATATTATCATCTTCCATTCATCAGCTGGACGCAAACACGACCACGATGGGATGAACGTGTTAGTAAACAGACGCCTTTTTGTCCACGTAGCAGACATACAGCAACATTATCATCCCATTGCAGTTGAGTTTGTGTCCAACTGATTAACTGAAGTCCAACACTCACTCTTCTTTTAGCTGTTTTTGGTCTCCACCAACTCTTGAAGTAAATGTCGGTCACTTTAGCTGCTAAACTCTCTATTGTATTCACTTGCTAGTCGCTACCTCTGTCTCCTGTTTAATGCTAGTCATATACAGTGGGGTTTTTTTAGGGGTTTTTTAGGGTTTTTTTTTTGGGGGGGGGGGTAGGGTTTTTTTTTTTGTTTGGTTTTTGTTTTGTTTTTGCTGACAACACTGGTGAGAGCTGTGAGACTGAACCAAAACAATGAGCCGAAAGATGCTAAAATGCTCTGTAGGGCCGAGGGGAACTGCATAGTCAGATGGACTAATCAGTACAAGTTACCCCTTTAACATACACAGTTATTTGATCCACCGTCATAAAAGTAATGTTGTTCCATTTCTCAGAGTAAAAACCAAATGGAACCAGTTGATTGCAGTTAGACATTTCTGAAGCATTATTTCATTGAATACCTCACTGCTCCTGGGAGCTGCAGAGCACGTCATCATTATTGTTACTCTTTAATATGTCTTCAGGCGGTCACCTGTCACTGCACGCTGACAGCGGCCATCTTCTAAATGATGCATGCGGGGAACAGTGACCAGCAACGTGCAGCAGAGCAACAGTTTTGTTTTCTATCCCTCCACGGGAATGTCTCGAGTCATCGTAAATAAAACAGCGAGCAAATTCCTCATGTAAAGAATGTATGTGTGTGTGCAGAGTATGAATAATGAGTGTAATGTTTTATCATGGCAGGTGATGTTTTTCTGACCTTCTCCTTGTGTAGAATATGCACCATTGGTGTTGAGGATATCAGCCGGTGCGGGACAGAAATTAGGCAGAGGAAGAAGAGGATGTGGAGCTAAAGGTGGATGAAAAGGTGTAGAGACGAAGACAGAGGAGAGACAGAGCTGGACAAGAAAGAGTAGAAGACACTGATTGATAAAAAAAAATAGGCGGAGGACATTGAGAGTAAAGAGAAGAGGAAGAAGAAGAGATTCAGATTTTCATTTGTTCAGGCACAAAAAAATACCTGAAAATGCCAGTGCAGGCCATTTTGCATGCGAGCAAAAAAAAAAAAAAAAAAAACCTTTGAGAAACTAGGAAAAAAGAAAGGAAGAAGGAATGAATGCAAGAAGGAAAGAAAGATAGAAAGAAAGAAACACAGAGAAAGAAAGAAGAGGACTGATATAAAGGGGCAAAGTGACTGAGAGCTCACTGGAGAGGCACAAGAAATGTTAAGATTTTTATTATCGGTATAGATTAAAAACAAGTAACAAATAATGTCCATTAACAGTTGAATTTTACTTATAATTAACAAAGGTGTTTGTGTATTAGGTGTATTATTGTAACAGGAGCACCGTTTGTCCCTTCAGGAGACCTATAGTCCCCTCACAAGGCTGTGTTCCAAGCCCAGAGGCTATACCTGAGAAGTGGAGAGTGTGTGTGTGTGCGCGCATGTGTGTGTGTGTGTGTGTGTGTGTGTGTGTGTGTGTGTGTGCGACTAGGTGTTTACTGTCCGTTGCCATGTTGGGGACAGTCCAACTGGCAAAGTAAAGATGGCAGCGTTAGTGAGCCCACCGCAGACACACACACACACACACACACACACACACATACATTGAGATGGATGAATTGATGTGAGGTGCCATACAGTAACTGGAAGCACAGGGGGATTCCAAGAGGTTTTAAAGAAAAACAACCCATCTTCAGATGTTTGAATAGCATTGGAAATAATCCATGAGTTGTTTTCTGGAACCCTCAGCCGGCCTCATTTACTGTTTCTTCACTTTGGGATTTCTTGCTTTTCCCCTAAAACTTATGGTGGCATATGGTTATATTGAATTCTGGTCTACTGATGCTACTGTTATTAGTAAATGTTTATTTCTACCCGTGTAATTTATTAATGTTGGAGTAAAAACACGTGCTGACACTGATGGACTACTATTAACCCCTGATATTCTAGAAAGATATGTTAATTTTACATGATAATGTAATAATTGTACATCATTTGTTGTTAGCTGCAAGAATGACAAGATAAATCCCCAAAAATCTGAGCTAGAAATGCAAAAAAAAAAAATATAGCTGCTATTGTGTCCTGCCTGTTCTAGTATTGAAATTGATGCTGGAACCAGCAAACTCCTGCTTAAGCTATGAATGAAAACCATGAATCCTAAAATTGTCAACTTTTGATAAGCCCTGTTTTAAGATTTTAAGATTTCTGAGGTAAACCGACAGATTTGTTTGTTTTTTTTAAAGGTTTTATATGCATTAGAGGTAGGAGAGTTTTTTCAGCTCTAAAGGGGGCATTTAACCTTTATCTGAGATATTTCTGAGATCATTTGTAGATATATTTTCACTGAACAGCAGTTAATAATTACCTCAAGCCACCAGGCAGCTGATGTGGTTTTTAGATTTCAGAAAGCAGAGCGACAAAAAGAGGTGAAAGACTCTTAGAGGGTGAGTGCAAATGACGAAGGCATCTCTTGGCAACTGTCAAAGCTCACTGAAACTTATCAATTCTGCATCGTCACTCTAGGTTCACAGTTAAATGGTCAGCATCTGTATTCAGGAAAGTCGACCTGGACCCCTGCACTCACATCTGGGTCACCTCTAATGTTAGAAATCTAGGAATCTAACCTCACCTGACTGTGAACTGCTCCATTCCTGTCAATCCCCAGAAAGACATTGAATGTTACTCAAAATAACATTTTGAAAATGTGCTTTCTAGAGAGTTAAAACTAATATTGCCAGCTCTGGTTGTCAATTTGTGCAAATCAAACCTGTTTTTTGGCCGGTAATCTGTCCTGCAGTGAGGCTTGCTGCCGTACAGTGCAGGTGCTTGAACACTTTGGCAGCACATAAACATACAGCACATCATCCAACTGAGACGCACACTGTAAAATGTATCTCCCTGAATCAAAATGAGAGGCTGTTAAAACAGACGGGCAATTATGGCAGGAAGCCTTTCATTTCATCCGCACATCAGAAATGAAACGCTACAGATTTCTGGTTGGTATTAATATAAACCTTACGGTAGATGGTCCACTTAAAGATGCACACTGTCTCTTGACTAATCTGATAGTATTGAGGGATACCAACTGTATTTATCCATTGTTTTGTGCACTGTTTTCACAGTGTTTATTGGTGCAAACAAGGGGCAGATTTTCTCCCAAGTTGTAGAAGAAACATGATTAAGAAAATTAACTTGAATTTAAATTTTTTTAAAACGTTTATTCTTTACGAGACATCATTTAGCATGGACCAGTTTTTGCATTAGTCGGAGCTAATTTGTAATGCTGGTCTCTAGATGGGCCTTATTACAAAAACGCAACACTCAACAGGAAAATACAAAAAAACCCAGCACAAAACGCAAACAATGATACAAAGAAATTTACATTAAACCCCTGAAATCAACAATTTATGAAATCAATAAAAATATAAGTTATATTTTTTTTAGTTTCCTATTTATATCAGCTGTCTTAGCTCTGGAGGATGCAGAGACACACAAGGCAAAATAAAATTGTCACTAAAATGGGCCGAGAAAGAGATGAGTTGATGCTTAAGACAAAGCAGTTGCCTATTTATATGTCCAGGGGCAACATTGTTATTTTTTTGCAGTTGTGTTTTTAGCTGCCTGGAGAATGTGAGTTCTATATTTACTCCCCTTTAAGCTCGGTTTTGACCTCCACCAACTCCCTCAGGGAAATATCTGAAACCTAAGTTGCTAAATGCTCCCCTGTGTTCACCGGCTAGCCACTAACTTTTTCCCTCTGCTGTTAAGTGCTGTGCAGTTAGCATACAGTAGGTTTGCACATCTTTTTTTTTTTTTTTATGAAAGCAGCTGCCTGATGCAGCTGTGAGAAAGACCAGAACCGTAAAGGTGTGGCCCAGAAAAAGAAAGAAATATGAGCTGAAAGATGATATAAAGCTCCACAGGGCTAAATGGGAACTGTTGTCAGGTGATAATTCTGTTTAGGTCTCTCTAGGTTTGTCAGCACGATTAACCTCTGTCAGATTACGTGGACATTTTATCCATTGTCATGACAGAAATATTAATTCTAGCTGCTTTGACTTGTTAGATATCTGACAAGGGCTGAAGCCTGAGAGAAAAATAAACAGATATTTTCAGTAATGCTGATTGTTGGATTGAGTGAGTTCTCACATCGTGCTGCTGTGGACTGTCAAGCGCTCCAACAGCTGCAGGAGAGCAACAATCGTTCCCTGCCCACTGATTGCGACTAATTGAAAATCGACTAATTGAACAAAATGATCTAAGGCGAGACGACGGACCAGATTCTAGTCTGCACAGTAAAGCTGGAATGACTTTGACAAAAACTGGATTTACAACCTACATGAAAAGATATTCTGATGCTCTGTTGCCGCTTTTACGTACACGACTCCACATTAAGACCCTTTTAGTGTGCACTGCCCTCCAAATCACTGCCCTCCTAACCCCACACACACACACACACACACACACACACACACACACACACACACACACAGTATATCTGGCCATCGGTGAATAAGGGCCTATCTGAAGTGGACTGCAGGGTACTTAAGGCTATCTGCAGCTAATTCAAGATATGTGAAATTGAAGGGAGATATGACATGAGTGGAGGGAGGGAGAGGAGGAAGAGAACGAGGGAGGGAGAGGGGAGAGAGAGCAAAGGGGAAAACACAAGGAGAGAGGGAGAGAAAAAGGGGACGGGGATATACAGAGATAGAAAATGAGAAAGAGACATCTTCGAAAAGCTTTCAGATAAATGTGAAAATGATAAATAGAACCACGCAAGGACAGAAAATGCATATGGTTCTGGCAGGGATGTGTGTGTTTCTGTGTGTCTGGTGGTTATGTATATGTGTGTGCTTGTTTATATGTACTCATGCCTGTGTGTGTGTGTGTGTGTGTGTGTGTGTGTGTGTGTGTGTGTGTGTGTGTGTGTGTGTGTGTGTGTGTGTGTGTGAGTGAGTGAGTGAGTGAGTGACTTTGAGGTGCAGTCCTTGGCACACAGATGCCCCTCCATTATCTGCCTGTCTTCGTCCGCTCAACCTACTCTGCCTCGGGCAACTCTCTACTTTAAAGAGCTGTCCAACGGATACACACACACACACACAAACACACACACACACACACACGCACACACAGGCTCTTCCTCGCTCCAAGTTCCAGAGGGGCAGGATGGTTTGGCATGGAAGTGCTTGGCTAACAGCTTGCAAGAGTAAGGTGACATTTCTCTGTATGCAGAGCAGTGTGTGTGTGTGTGTGTGTGTGTGTGTGTGTGTGTGTGTGTGTGTGTGTGCAGGATGGTTTGGCATGGAAGTGCTTTGGCTAACAGCTTGCAAGAGTAAGGTGACATTTCTCTGTATGCAGAGCAGTGTGTGTGTGTGTGTGTGTGTGTGTGTGTGTGTGTGTGTGTGTGTGTACATACCAGGCCCCTATCGACCAATCAACAGTACACCTTGAAGACACAGCAGATAAGGGAAGAGATAGTCTCACCTTGACACACTGTATCTAAACATAATTTAAAACACACACATACACACACACACACACGCACACACAGGCTCTTCCTCGCTCCAAGTTCCAGAGGGGCAGGATGGTTTGGCATGGAAGTGCTTGGCTAACAGCTTGCAAGAGTAAGGTGACATTTCTCTGTATGCAGAGCAGTGTGTGTGTGTGTGAGTGTGTGTGTACATACCAGGCACCTATCGACCAATCAACAGTACACCTTGAAGACACAGCAGATAAGGGAAGAGATAGTCTCACCTTGACACACTGTATCTAAACATAATTTAAAACACACACATACACACACACACACACGCACACACAGGCTCTTCCTCGCTCCAAGTTCCAGAGGGGCAGGATGGTTTGGCATGGAAGTGCTTGGCTAACAGCTTGCAAGAGTAAGGTGACATTTCTCTGTATGCAGAGCAGTGTGTGTGTGTGTGTGTGTGTGTGTACATACCAGGCCCCTATCGACCAATCAACAGTACACCTTGAAGACACAGCAGATAAGGGAAGAGATAGTCTCACCTTGACACACTGTATCTAAACATAATTTAAAACACACACATACACACACACACACACACACGCACACACAGGCTCTTCCTCGCTCCAAGTTCCAGAGGGGCAGGATGGTTTGGCATGGAAGTGCTTGGCTAACAGCTTGCAAGAGTAAGGTGACATTTCTCTGTATGCAGAGCAGTGTGTGTGTGTGTGAGTGTGTGTGTACATACCAGGCCCCTATCGACCAATCAACAGTACACCTTGAAGACACAGCAGATAAGGGAAGAGATAGTCTCACCTTGACACACTGTATCTAAACATAATTTAAAACACACACAAACACACACACACACACACACGCACACACAGGCTCTTCCTCGCTCCAAGTTCCAGAGGGGCAGGATGGTTTGGCATGGAAGTGCTTGGCTAACAGCTTGCAAGAGTAAGGTGACATTTCTCTGTATGCAGAGCAGTGTGTGTGTGTGTGAGTGTGTGTGTACATACCAGGCCCCTATCGACCAATCAACAGTACACCTTGAAGACACAGCAGATAAGGGAAGAGATAGTCTCACCTTGACACACTGTATCTAAACATAATTTAAAACACACACATACACACACACACACACGCACACACAGGCTCTTCCTCGCTCCAAGTTCCAGAGGGGCAGGATGGTTTGGCATGGAAGTGCTTGGCTAACAGCTTGCAAGAGTAAGGTGACATTTCTCTGTATGCAAGTACGTGCGTGTGTGTGTGTGTGAGTGTGTGTGAGTGTGTGTGTACATACCAGGCCCCTATCGACCAATCAACAGTACACCTTGAAGACACAGCAGATAAGGGAAGAGATAGTCTCACCTTGACACACTGTATCTAAACATAATTTAAAACACACACATACACACACACACACACACACATATTCACACTGCTGCATTTCCTCTTTGACCCGAGGCTTTTACAAGCTTTTCTTTTTTTAATAACTTCAGAGTGACAAAAAGGCTGTTATTTTGTGACTGGTGCACTGAATAGATTAATTAGAAAACACAAAGAGAGTTCAGCCTCTGGCTCCTCTCCAGTTTCTCATCAGTGATGAAAGCGGAGCAGGTTGACTTTGCCATTCGTAGACCAGAGACACCGGTAGGAATCAGGAACACTTCGTTTTACCGCATGACAAACGTTACTGGTGCTGAGACAAAGCAGGTAAAAGAATTATTTGAAAGAGACATTTGAATAACAAGATTTATGAAGGCATGTCACATTTCATTATCTATGCAACAATATGTTACCTAAAAACCATAATAATAAACCCTTAAATTGATAGATGCGAATGGTGAAATCACTAGAAATCATATTAGGATTCACATAAAGGCACATTTCACTCTGAGTGCACTAATGAAAACACTGTTTTGTTATGGTGGCTCTTTAATGCAGCACCAAAGAAAGTTCAGAAGTTGAAGGGGTCAGTTGAAAGTTAAAAGACTTTTAAGCTCATTTTATCTAAATGGGAAAACGGAACACGCAGCTTTAAAGCCAGATTTTGGGAGCACTGTGATGCAGGCGGCTGAGTTTTTTTTGTTGCTGTTGCTGCAGGAAAGAGTTTAAAAACACTGAAGAATATGATGAAGGCGCAGCAACTGAACCGGTCGAACCAGATGAGGCTATGAATGACCCATGTATCTTGGTGTAACTTTATTTTTATCCCACTGAGAATCAACTCTCTTCTTTCTCTGCCCATTTTAATGGTGCTTTAATCATGCCCTGTGTGTCTCTGGGTCCTCTGGACGTAAGACAGCTGAAGTTCTGAAGACAAAAAGCTTGTCCCTGCTCCTCATTAGACATGTTTCCTTTGTATTTCCCATTCACGCAAGTTAATTTCCTAAAGTGCAGCTAAAACACACCTCTCTTAGCCTGCATTTACCTTATTAGTTTTTATTTGTAATAACAATTATCATGTCTGTGTGCGTACACACTGTAATAGTCAGTGTGTCTTTGCATGCGTGTTTCGTGGCATGTGTGTTTGTGTGTGTGGTGATTATGTGAGCTTTTAACTGCTAAGTGGACGACAGTGTTTGGCAGTGTGCCCAGTCTGTTCCCTCTGGAGGGGACAAGCACGTCTTAAGACCGAGGGAAGGAGCAGCGCTCTGTCAATGTTTGGTTTCTGCTGTGTGTGTAGTGTGTGTCTGAGAGAGAGAGAGAGAGAGAGAGAGAGAGTGCATGCTGTCTAGAGATTTGAAGACGAGAGATATTGTTTGTTCTACTGTGGCGTGCAGTTTGGTGCTGCCAGAATATTATATTTCATTGTCACTAAAAATGTTGATAAGTATCTTTTTTTTTTTTTTAAAGGACATGTTCGTATTTTTTGATATCGTTTATTGACTTTACCTGTAGAATATGTTTTCAGTGGTTAGGTGATGCATGCATTAATACTTACAATGAGTTAAAAAACTACTACCACGAAAAACCCCGATTGACTCAAGGAATAATTACACTTTTCTTTGGTTCATTGCTCATCCCCTAAAAGGCCAAATGTGCAGACTTTGACACACTCGATATGTCTAACATTAGAATATATCTCATAAAACTATCAAGCTACTGTTATGTGAATAAAAAGTTGCATCGTACTAACAGGGAGGCTCCACCCAACTGGCACATTAGGTTGACTAAATCTAAACCTTTAAGAAATTTTTGTCTGAAAAAAAGTATCTAAACTGTGTCTGGTCAAAAACAGGTAAATACACCTTCAGATACATCAATTGAAGCAGTTAGGCAATGTTACTAATAAAATCTAATATTAACTCTCATAATGTATAATAAGGAGCTATTCCCCTTTATTTCTAATGAGATTGTATGTCTCTATAAGCGCACATGTCTCTCCCCTACCTGATTCCTCCAGTATTTGTGGCTTGTTCCAACCGTACCTTCTCCCTGTTCCGGTTACCCACAAAAACACACACTAACGCTTGTGCACTAGCACGTGCACACAGCTCCGCATCCATGCTAAAGGAGAGGAGAGAAGTGACCTTGGTCCAGCCTGGGGGGCTTCAGCAGATGGAGAGAGGGGCAGAGGGCTCTGGCACGGCAGTCTGCACCACACACACACACACACATACACAGACTCGTACGGACAAATGCTCAAGCTGGTGGGGTGACATTGTGTGTGTGTGTGTGTGTGTGTGTGTTTGTGTGTGTGTGTGTGTGTGTGTGTGTGTGTGTGTGTGTGTGTGTGTGTGTGTGTGTGTGTGTGTGTGTTTGTGTGTTCAAGTGAGTGAGTGAGTGTCTCGGCAGGGTCTGCCTTTTCACTCCGACACAATAGATCTGTTTGGGAAGGAAATCCAGACGGGAACATCCCGGGTTGGGAATGTCACCGATGTGTCGAAGTCGATGTCCAGCATCATATGCAAGTAATACATACAAAAAAAAAAATGTACCGTCTTTTTATTTTCTAATGAAAATGCGTTTGTGAAAATCTCACAATAAGGGTATGGAAGTTTAGACATCGATGAATGCACACACAGACATATTGTCCTCGCTTCCTGCGTACACCGACATGAGCTCACATGCAAAAATCTGTTGTTGTTTTCTTGTTTATTTCCTTTAACAGATGTACATCAGAGAGAAAATAAAAGCAGCCATTTGAAAATCGTTTTGGTGACAGAAGAATTCATAAAAGGCCATTTGGTCCCACTAATTTGCAATATTTATGTGGGACAATTTCTTAGGAGCCCAAATGAGGGGGGAAATGTGCAGCTACATATGTCCCTCCAGATTGGGACGGTGCATTAAAAAAACAGCAGCTAACGAGACGAGGAGGAAGGCGATGCGGGGGGGGGGGGGGCATTTGTGAGGCTACGACTCTTTGGAAGGGAAGTGCTGCCAGCCCACCTGTCTGCAAGACTGCCAGCTGTACGACACACACAAATATGCACGTGCATATGGGTGGTGGTGCACACACACAAGTGTCAACACATAATCGGGCGGACAAGAACGTGTGAAGACAGATTTACTTAGGCAAAGGTCTAATTGATCATGTTTTTTTAAATTCTAGGAAGTTTTGCAGCATTTTTTGAAATAGATGGTTGAATTTATTTATCTTATTTATTTTTTGGCCTCTTTCGAACCGTCGTAGTGTGAAGTGGAATAGTCCAGCTTGGGTTGTGAGATCTGCATTTTCAGTGATTGATAAAGGCAGCATG
The DNA here is from genome assembly GCA_016859345.1 of Istiophorus platypterus. NCBI lineage: Eukaryota > Metazoa > Chordata > Actinopteri > Istiophoriformes > Istiophoridae > Istiophorus > Istiophorus platypterus. The sequence continues at coordinate 9,575,714 of CM029131.1, read as the reverse complement.
CATGTCCATCTTCATGAAAGCATCCTGCTTCTGTAGAGAAGTGAATTACTGAAGCGGGTAAATGCAAAGATAAGTGAGACTTTATGTCAACACTGATTTTCCTTGTGGAGCTCAGAGCACCAAGTTTTGAGTAGAATGTCCATCATTGTTGTCTTTGATACCAAATTTTGCCTGCAATATGGTTTTCAGTTTCGATTGGATGCATTTCAGCATCTTGAGTATTCCTGGTCAGACTCTCTGTTCTGTGTTTCTTCTTTCTTTTTATATTTCTTAAAGTCTCTACCACACTAGACCTTTGCTTTGATGACTTACAGACCAGAGAAAGCACTAAAATGTGAAAAGACCTTCTTTCATATACATAAATGTATGTACAGCAAATTCAGTGAGTAGTCAGACCCCTCTCCTTTTTCACATTTCCTTATGTTGCAGCCTGATGCTAAATACAGTGGGTTAAGTTGTGGAGATGAACGGTTCCTGCTTTTGTCCAGACATGACGCTTAGAATTGAAGCCATGTAGATCAATCTTGGTTTCACTAGACCAGAGAATCTTGTTTCTCACAGTCCGAGTCCTTTAGGCGCTTTGTTTTTTGCAAACTCCAATTGGCTTTCACTGAGGAAAGGCTTCCATCTGGCCACTCTGTCATGAAGCCCAGATCGGTGGAGTGCTGCAGTGACGGTTGTCCTTCTGGAAGTTTCTCCCTTCTCCACACAGGATCTCTGGAGTTCATCCAGAGTGACCATCAGGTTCTTGGTCACCTCTATTACCAAGGCCCCTCTCGCCCGATTGCTCAGTTTGGCCGGTTGACCAGCTCTAGGAAGAGTCCTGGTTGTTCCATTTAAGGATTAAGGAGGCCAATGTTCTCTAGGGAGACTTCAATGCAGTCTGTTTATGAAGTTTCCCCCAGATCTCAGCCTTGATACAACTCTGTCTCTGAACTCTGCTGGTGATTCCTTTGACTTAAGACTTGGGTTTTGCTCTGATATGCATTTTGAGCTGTGAGACCTTATATAGACAGGTGCGTGCTTCTCCGAATCATGTCCAATTGGTCAAATTTATCACAGGTGGACTCCAGACAAGGTGCAGAAACATCTCAAAGATGATCAGGAGAAATGGGAGGCGCCTGAGCTAAATTTTGAGTGTCATGGCAAAGGGTCTGAAGATTTATGTCAATGTGATATTTCAGTTTTTCCTTTTTCTTTAAATTAGTGGAATTCTGACAGTAAGGGGGTCTGAATACTTTGTGAATGCACTGTAATAATAATAATAATAATAATAATAATAATAGCACTGGACCACCTCAGTTGTCCTTCACTGGTGGTGCCTTTGAATGGTTTTCCATTGTTCTTATAAGCACATTCAATGCTGCATTTAATATCAAAAGGCCTAATGAGAGACCTTGTAGTGCAACAAGCAAATATCATCTTCCATTACCCCAAGAGGACGTAAGCACTTGTGTTTTTTATGGTAAAGGGGTCTAATTTCTGTCGCAGCCTTCAAAGTAAGAGCAGGGAAGCAGAAAGAAAACCGTGCATTGTGCACGAGGAAGAGAAAGGACTTGAAAAGAGCAGGGAGGTTGGATGTAAATATGGGTCATTACGGAGGCATTTATCTTATTAAGAACGGGGGCAAAGGCCGACCTACATGTACACAGACACATGCATTAACACACCAACACACAGGCATATACACGCAACCAAATACAGGCACAGGAACACACACACACAAGCACACACACACACGCACACTGGGACTCTGAGAGCCAGCGCGACCGAGTTAGCCAGCAGTGTATCTGTGCAGAGATGTCTTCCAGATGAATAGGTGGTAATGAGCGTGTAGTGGAACTGATTCTCTCCCATCGTCCCCTCTCTCCTCCTCCTACTCCTCCTCCTCCTCCACCCTCTTCTTTCCAACCCCCCCACCCAAAACCCCAGCACTCCCTCCTTTTCTCAGGGCTCAGGTGCGTAACACATGGCATCGCTCCCTCTTTTTCTCCCTTGTTTTCTCAGCGCCTTGCCTTGTTTCTCCCTCCGTCTCCTCATCATTTCCGTCCCTCTCCAAACTCTCTGAGCTACTTTTCTTGTCGCTCCTCTCGTTCCCCATCAGCGTCCTTTTCCTTCATCGCCCGTGTCCTGCTGTACTTTTCCAGGACCTTTTTCAATCTGCAGGCTCTTTGAAAGGCTTTAAATAGTTCAGGGTGCTTTGCGAGCATGCACCGAGGTGAACTGCAGGCACACACCTGCACCCCTGCGTCCTGTGAAGACAGCGCGGTCGACCACACTGTCCGCTCGTGTGCACATAAAAGACGCCAATTCTGGGGGGGTGAAATCCTGTCTTTTCACTGCATTTTGAGTGATATTTTAGTCTCGCTTATTGAAATAGCCTTGTTCCTTTCATGTGCCCCGGCATTCACATAAGACCCCAGGAATAATGATGAGACATAGATAATGACATCTTCAACAATGAGAGCAGGTAAAGGAGCAATCAGAGTTTGACTGAAGAGAATAGTAGTAGAGAATAGTAGACTGGGACACATAAAAGTAGGTTGGCGATTATCTGCTGTTTGACGTAGATAAAAGCTGGTGTCAATAAGAAAAGAGACCAAGTTGTTAAAAAGTTGAACAATTTGTGTATTTTTTTTTCTGTTTTTATTATCACTGTTTCATTTCCCCCAAAGTTGCACCCATTCTTTTTTTTTTTAATTTCTTAACAGCACTTTTCCATATGGATCCATACGCCGCCTGTTTTTTTTCTTTTCTGCGTCACGCCCACATAACACACACTCGCCCGCACACACAGACACACACACGCCGCACACACACGCACTCACACACGTACAGGGCAGGTCCTGGGGGACAGAGGCACTTGAAGGAGCGATTGCCTAATGAGGGAGAAAATCTGTTTTACTGTGGGACAGGAGGCACAGGAGCAATCAAAACAGACTGTATTTACATTACACATGCACTAATTAAAGATGTAATTGACATCAACAAGGAAACCTCAGCGCTCCCCGTTTAATCATTAGACATTTATTTCTACTCTGCCTTGTCAATGTCGCTTGAAAAAAGTCCCCCAGTTAGAGCTGTTAGCTGGAGATTGAACTTTTGCTTCAGAGGGCCGCGAAAACAAAGTCATAATCGGCTCATGTTATGTGTCACCACTTATTTTGTTCTTAGTTTAAGTTTAAACTGGGGTCTGATGTTCAGCAAGAGCAACTCATACTGATCGTTACATTTTTAGCAGGGAGCTAATGCTCTTACCCGGGGGCAATATGGCAGAATAAGATTATTAAGAGCGAGTGGAGTCACCGCACTCGGACATTGTGCCTTTGAGCTCAATATGCAGTCATTGTATTGTATATGACGTTCAAAAAGGACCAAGAACTGTTAAAGGAGGTAGATTTTTTTAAGCAAGTGTGAGCAACAGGAAATGGCCTATGTTCCATTCTTGGTAGACTTTGTTTACCTCTGTAAATTTTTTTCTCTTGTTTCAAATAGTTGTCATACCAGATCAATCATACTGTTTTAAACTTAGCAAAACTGCATTTTCAGGCCATGATGTTGAAATTTTGTACAAGATAAATCACATGTGGAAACATTCTCATCATATCACATGTTCAAACATCAAATTCAAACCATATATCATGATTCATGTTACTGTTTTAAAAAGACACTCACCTTCATGACTTTCAGTTCCTGTGTAATGTAGCATATGCCGTTAGTTCCATAAGTATTTGGATGGTGACTCAGTTTTCGTAATTATACCTCTGTACACAACCACAATGGATTTGAAACGAACGAGTCGAAATATGATATAAGTGTCAACTCTCAGCTTTAATTCAAGGCGTTTAACAGAAGTTTATCATTAACTGTTCAGGAATTACAGCTATTTTTATACACATTCCCTCATTTCAGAGGCTCAAAAGTAATTGGACAAACATCCTTTGTAGTCAATGTCTGCCTGAAGTCTGGAACCCGTGAACGTCACCAGATGCTGAGTTTCCTCCCGTGAGATGCTTTGCCAGACCTTTACTGTAGCAGCCTTCAGTTGCTACATGTTTGTGGGTCTTTCTGCCCTCAGTTTTGTCTTCAGTACATGAAAAGCCTGCTCGGTCCGGTTGAAATCAGGGGACTGACTTGTCCATTTCTTTGCCTTGAGAATCTCTTTGGTTGCTTCAACGGTTTATTTTGGGTCATTATCCATCTGTACCGTGAAGCTCTGGGTGTCTTTAAATGCCTCTGTAAACTGTAACTGATATCAGGCAGTTATTAACATTAAAACCGGGTTTTACCGCTGGTGCATCCGTTCAGCCTGTTTACATTAATATACATGTAATAACATGTATGTTCAACATTTGAATGTTGATGTTGAATAGGAAAAGTCACGTAAACCACCTGCTGTGTATCTGCTGTGATCTCGACAACCCTTTTCTTCAAATTGCAATTTCTGTCTGCTGTCTTCACAAGAGTGCAGTTTGATAATTAACACAGGGCAGGACACACACACACACACACACACACACACAAATCGCACACAGTCACAGGTGTAGTTATCCAGGGATTATACGGGAGTGTGTTCCCTGATAAAGAATCTGTGTTTGAGTTTGGGATCTGTGTAGGATTCAGTATGTGATCAGCTCAACTGGCCTCTGGGAAAAAAGAGGGACAGTGAGAGAGAGAGAGAGAGAGAGAGAGAGAGAGAGGAGTAGACAGGTCAAGCTATGGAGACTAATACAAAAAGACTGTGATTTTATTGAAAAAAAAGAGAGAAGAGCAAGCAAATATGTTGGATGAAGCACCATTAAAAATCAATGGTAATTAACTAAACTTGTTTTTAGCAGAGAATCGAATTAGGTTTTTAGATTTCTCCTGTTCAACCAAAGAACTGTATCACCCAAAAAAGTGTTATGGAGGAAAAAGAAGTGTTTTTTAATCATAGGGTGGAGGGATACTACACTCTAGTAGTGTGTGTGTGTGTGTGTGTGTGTGTGTGTGTGTGTGTGTGTGTGTGTGTGTGTGTGTGTGTGTGTGTGTGTGTGTGTGTGTGTGTGTGTGTCAGTGTCAGTGTGTCGGTGCGTGTCAGTGTGTTGGTGTGTGTGCTCGTTTATGTATGTTTATGTATGTTTGTGTGTGTGTGTGTGTGTGTGTGTGTGTTGATAAAGGAGGGTTGAAGCTGTGTTTGGGTTTGGGATCAGAGTGGAGACCAATGTGTGAACAGCACTCCATAAAGCACACAGATTATCAGGTCAACACACACACACACACACACACACACACACACGAACACAGGCATATTTAGTGAACTGAACAAAAGAGGACCCACTGAGCTCACACACACACACACACACACACACACACACAAACACACACATACTTGTACACACACACAGAAAGTAGATGCCATGTGATAAGCGCTCTCAGGCAGGACAAACACACTCCATGGGAGCCTCAGGAGAGCTGGATTGAAAGGTGAGAGAAGTAACAAATAACAATGTTTTTTATTCACTAAACACAAACCAGTTACAAACATTAGCATATTGTTAACTATTCTTTAAATAATTTTTCCAGGCGAAATCAAAAATTATGATCAGCAACCTCTTTTTGTATGAGAACCTCTTTACAAAAACTTCACATTTACATACATATTTGTATGGACATAAAAGAAAAACTGTGCCCCCCCCCCGTTTTTGTTATGTAATTTGCCTAAAGTTATGATAAAATAGCCCGAATGCACCAAAATATTAAGTTTAATTCAATGAAGTAGAGAAATGCTGGATGCAAGTTCAGGAGCAGAGAATGTGTTGGGATGACTGACTGCACATGTCCCCGCCTACTGGTCAGATATTGCAACTGCAGGGTACCTGACAAAACTCAACAGGAAACAGAGAGGGGGACAGAGGTGATTAAGATAACGGTGTAAAATGCTAAATATATACAGTGATTCATGCCGGAGAGGAGCTGCAACAGCAGCATCACCACTGTATATTAAAAAGAGTCTGTATCTAAGTGTTTATAATGGAAGCCACACTATGAGACACAATTAGTCATTTGCGTGTAAATGAATGTGCACAGGAATGCTAATGTAACATGCTATACTGAATAGTTTTGCTCAAAATGAAAATTAAAATACACATCACTAATATTACTAAACTGTATTGTAAATAAGCACTATTAAGCAGTATCCCACCTCTTATATTTATCACGGCTTCTTTGATAAACAGAAATAAAATAACGTATAGATAACTATATTTATATCGATAATTTGTTTATATTTATATTAACAAATTTAGCATCAAATTTTAAGAAAAACATTTTATAGTGGATATCTGGTATTAAGGAAGTATTTTGTGTTTTATGAGAAACACAAGTGCATTTTCTTAATACACATCAGGATGTTCTCATCCATAGGAATAGTGTTTGTCATTGGCAATTTTACTACTTATAGTTCCGAAATAATTCCTTTTTTTTTACTCATATTAGGGCAGGTTTTAGTATTTACACTGTTCTAGTTTTAGCAGGTTGTTTGAATCAGAACCATTTTAAAGTGACAGGGAGATAACTGTGGACATTTACCTCAGGCAATTATGTGATTACCCATTATTTGCCTTTTTTTTCAAACTTTTTAATCAAATTTTTGAAATAATTGGACATGTCTGCTCTTTCTGAGTATATTTTTTTGTTTCCA
>CM029131.1:9451532-9566532 GCA_016859345.1 Istiophorus platypterus | reverse complement strand
GTGAGAACATTTCTATCAAAACACAGAGGAAAGTTGAGAAAATAACTTTGGCAATGTGGAAAGAAGCTAAGTGATCAGATGTGTCAGCAAGTTTCCTGCAACAAAAACAGAAATTTGTCATTCTTGGTCTGGTTTAAGATTTACAAAATAAAAATCATTTACAGTACATGTGAGTCTGTATGTGTGTGTTTGTGTGTGTGTGTGTGAGAACATTTCTATCAAAACACAGAGGAAAGTTGAGAAAATAACTTTGGCAATGTGGAAAGAAGCTAAGTGATCAGATGTGTCAGCAAGTTTCCTGCAACAAAAACAGAAATTTGTCATTCTTGGTCTGGTTTAAGATTTACAAAATAAAAATCATTTACAGTACATGTGAGTCTGTATGTGTGTGTTTGTGTGCGTGTGTGTGTGTGTGAGAACATTTCTATCAAAACACAGAGGAAAGTTGAGAAAATAACTTTGGCAATGTGGAAAGAAGCTAAGTGATCAGATGTGTCAGCAAGTTTCCTGCAACAAAAACAGAAATTTGTCATTCTTGGTCTGGTTTAAGATTTACAAAATAAAAATCATTTACAGTACATGTGAGTCTGTATGTGTGTGTTTGTGTGTGTGTGTGTGTGTGAGAACATTTCTATCTAAACACAGAGGAAAGTTGAGAAAATAACTTTGGCAATGTGGAAAGAAGCTAAGTGATCAGATGTGTCAGCAAGTTTCCTGCAACAAAAACAGAAATTTGTCATTCTTGGTCTGGTTTAAGATTTACAAAATAAAAATCATTTACAGTACATGTGAGTCTGTATGTGTGTGTTTGTGTGTGTGTGTGTCACAGAGACAGATGGATGTGATGCTGGCAGAGAATCAGAGAAAACCTCAACAAAGAGATCTGAACATGTGCACGCACCAACACATATGCACAAGCGCACATACACACATGTACACACACACACACACACACACACACACATACATACACACACACACACACACACATACATACACACACACCGGAGTAAGGCACAATTACACACAAGCCCCCCCCCCCCCCCCAACCATACAAAAGCATTAGCATATTTTTCAGATTAAAAACAATGTGAACTTGTAAGCACAGAACAGCCATATGCAAATGACTCTGCAGCAATTTACCCAAACAAAGCTGGCACTCCTGTCACGTGAAGTGAAGGGAGCGGGTGGGGGGGGGGTGGATGGGCTTACATGGCTAAGAGACATGTTAACCAAAGGTTCAGCATGCGTGCCTGTGAAAAACTGTCACTAGGACGATCAAATTAAACAACATACTCATGCTAAAGGGTTAATATGTATTTATACTGTATGTTATCAACCTTTTTGTGCGCGGGAGAAGTTTTCATTCTGTGATTTTTTTGTTTTGGTTAATGTACAAACATGGAAACATAACAACACGGCACATCCATGTTTGTACTCATTTATATTTAGTGTCAAACATATAAAGAGCTGTATCTTTTCTAAATAATTTAAAGACACAGAAATAAAGATAAACTTTTATCTGCCACTATTCCCATCTTTGTTTAATTTAATTTTATTTCATTTAATGTGTCCTTTCTCTCAAGCCTCAGTTAAGAAAAGTAAGAATAATGGCAGGAAAAAAGTACATTAAGGAACATCAGACGCTTATAGCAGGGCACAGATGTAACATACATATCGACAGTAAGAAAAAGTGAAGAAGTGATTGAGATGAGAAGGAGAGAAATATGTAGAAAAACTGGAATCACTAAAAAAGGGAGAGAGACTGAAAGGGAGAAAAAGAGATGACAGTTGACTTGGCAGGAAAGTTGAGAACACTGGGAAAGGCTAGAAGGTCAGCCAGCAGCTCATATGGAAGACATTTACAGTTCCAACAAGACCCTGTGTACATGCTCACACACACACACACACACACAAATATAAATACATCTGAGCCAGTATCTTTGCTGGAATAATTGCACGAGCGAGCACATCTGGTGCACTTTGAGATTGAGTTCTGGCTCAATGCAGCGATGGTAATGACAGTGTGTGTGTGTGTGTGTGTGTGTGTGTGTGTGTGTGTGTGTGTGTGTTTGTTTGTGTGTCCACTCCAAATGCCACTGTGGTGCTTCACAGGGTTCAGCTCCTCTCATTGTCACTCACAGGAGAACAGAAAAAGACATCATGATGAAAAAAAAAAGCAGAAAAAATCTTTTCATCTAAATTGGAACGATTGCTATTGTAACAACATTTTCTTTGTTATAATAATTTTTCAGGCAGTTGCAGCAAGAACAACTTCCTTCCTTCCTTTTTTTTTGCATTGTCTAGATCCTAACATTTTCAAATGTCTGAAAAGCATGACGCAGCCAATATTTTTCACATATTTTTTTAAAATTTAATCCTTTTCTGTTTTTAGCATTTGTGTTTCCTACCCTGCTATAGTCTTACAGCTACGTAAATACAGTATATGTGTGTGTGTGTGTGTGTGTGTGTGTGTGTGTGTGTGTGTGTGTGTGTGTGTGTGTGTGTGTGTGTGTGTGTGTGTGTGTGTGTGTGTACTGCTTACTTAAACAGCAGTTACAAGTTAAGGAAAACTCCCACTCCTCTTAGATATGGCTACAAATTTACTTAAGACATTTGTGCTGAAAGAAACCCTGTTTAACGGTTATTGACCAGCTGCAAAAGAATATTTCTAACTCATACATTTTTATGTTGACAATTAACAAGTATCTTACAAAGTAATTTAATTTTTTAGTAAAACCGTTCAGGGTCACAGAGAGAGAATGAAAAAGACATTTCGCACATATAATGTGTTTTAAAAAATTTGCCATTTTTGGTATAGAGATTGCTACAGGGAATTTGGCCAACAAAATCTTGAAATATTAAGTTTACTAAGCAAGTTTTTATAGCAGTGATAGTGCACATGCAGCTGTGTGTTGGCACACGGTTCGAAACAATAGGTAAAACTTTAGGAGACGAGGAGAAAATGTCATAAAACGCGTTCCGAATAATGGCGAAAATGGGCACTTCGCTTTAAAGTGTTGTTTGTGTGTGACGGCCTTAACATCTGACAAAACGCTAATGAAATGCGGAAAGACACTTGAGTGGCCACTAAATAATGTCCAGTTGTCATGGTGACGGAGGCACTCGAAGCAGCACCTCGCACCGACGGGAAGGTCATGGTAAACACAGCAGAGTCGGGTTGGCAGACCACAGCTCGCGCCGTCACTGGGCTCTCACGGCTGTGAGACAAAAGAGGTCTCTGCCAGTCAGAGCGTCCACCGAACGGCTGAATAGAGAGATGATGCTCAAATATGAGATGATACTAATGATATAATATACGGCTCTCAAGTGAGTTGTTTTTTTGTTTTTTTCAATTTAACCCATATTTCCGACCCCAGCTGGTTTTGCTTTATTCGCTCCTTTAAATACAATTGTGCTTTCACAAAATAAGAATGAATATTTGGAAATTCTAACAGAAGTCTGCTCCTGCTCTCATGGACTCCCCACCTTTTTTTTATTATCTTGGTCTCCTTCTGTCAGCCATACTTTATTTTTTGCTATATTCTTTTCTCAGCTTTACAATTTTTCCATCTGCCAAAAACTCCATACAATTTACACTAAAATCCATCTTATTCAGGCTAAGGTTGAGTAGCATGGTTGATACAATTATAAGTATATGATTAAGGATATCTGCAGCTATATATCACAATGATAGAACCATATACCAAATCCCATATAAAATAATCAACATTAAGTTCAAAGCAATGGACCGTATGGCACAGAACAAAAGTTTTAAAATTCTCCCACGATGAGGACAGGGATTTGGCTTCAAGGCCAATTCATGCTTCTGCGTCGAACCTACGCCGAAGCCACCGTAAGTGGCCTGCGTCGTCGTGAGCATTTACACTTCTGCATTGGCGTCACTCTGCAATTACACAGTCAAAGCACTAGTTTGCAGTGGTGTTTCTATGCCATTGTGCTGAGCTTCTTCCTCACTGTTTTCCACGAGTTTGTCGGCTTGTTTCGATACAACGGTGACTGAAGCGGCGCGGATCTTAATGGAGTTGGAGCTGACAGATGATGCAGTAAGTTTTTCTGAAATGACTGCAACACGCCGCAACACATAGTTGTTCTTTTGGGAGGAGATGTCGGGCTACGGCGTAGGTTCGACGCAGAACCATAAATTGGCCTTTAGTCGGTTAGCACTGAAACTAACACAAATCGAGCCGCAGGCTGCTGGTGTGACCGCAGCGACTGGCCCAGAGCCACTGAGGGGAGCGCTGGCCGTGAAGGCCCCCGCCTCCTCTGGAGAGGCCTGGGAGGCATCTTAAAGTGCGGTCATTAGGCAGCCACTTGTGTAGGTGTTCTTGCAAGAAATCTTGTCAGGCAGATACCTGCTGTCTAATTAGGCAGGCAGCACACACACACACACTTGCTCAAGGGGAAGAAACAACAAGCACAGTCAGTGGATGCGCAATGCAGTGAGTGGGTCCACTGCTCTGTGTATGTGTTTGTGTATGTGTGTGTGTGTGTTTGAAGGAGTGTGTTTGTGTGTGTGTGCTAATAATGACCTGAGGCTCAACCTGCTGTTGAGAACAGTAACTTGTGACTCAATGCCTTTGTTCACCCTGTAACATCTGGCTCTGACCGAAGGCTGCAACTGTGGGTGCGCGCGCGTGTGTTTGAAATGCATTCAAGCCGAATGGGCCATTGCTCAAAGAGTGTGTTTGTGCGTGTGTTTTTGGTGGCGGTGGGGGGGAGGAGGTTTGGGGGGGGGGGGCTACTGAGGCAAGCGCAGCAAGGACTAAGGCGCGAGGAGTTGATCATCGTCGTGGAAACCTCTGAGGGAAAAAGGCCTGGAGGCCCCTTCTGTCAGCTGGGCTCTGCAACGCTTCCCCTCGACTGCCTTCACTCACGCACACATAAGGTCTCTCTGGAGCACCAGATTAAGGTCTGAGTGAGTGTGTGCAGAACAATACCCCAGTGTGTGTTTGCGGAGCCGTGGCTAATTGTGTTCATTTGCTGCTCAAGTTGAGACACTGGAGGTGTGTCTGTGCATTTCTGTGTGTGTCTGTGTGTGTCTGTGTGTGTCTGTGTGTGTGTGTGTGTGTGTGTGTGTGTGTGAGTGGCAGAGAGAGAGAGAGAAAACAAGGATGAGAACAAGAAAAAGTGATAGGGGGAGGATGGAACAAGAACAGATGAGCAACCGCACAAGAGTGCATGTTTGTGTGTGTTTGCAAGGGGACGAGAAGTGCAATGTGAGGCCATGCAGGTAATCCTCATTACGATGTGGAAGTGTTCATTTGCGAGGGGTGTGTGTGTTTTTGTACACATGTGTGTGTGTGTGTGTGTGTTGACTCGTGTGAGACGAGGTGACTATTTAAGAGAGCGCTAATTTCTCCCCGTACATCTGCCCGGCCTTGCGCACATTACACACTAAGATGCACTCGCTTGGGTTCTTGGAAACACACACTCATTTATAAAACACATGCTCGCCGGCGTTTTGCATGAATTCACAGCTCATGCTTGCGTACCACTTAGAGAAATTAAAACCCCTATTTGCCTTAATTTTTTCAACAACACACACTCGTGCCAGCAAACAGAAAAGTAACTTTATGCTGGAACTTACCGAGGGGGCTGTATGCGAAGCCAGTTCTTCCAAATTTTATAGGCATCTATATATACGCATAACCATATGTATTTATTTGCTTTGTATCTGCCAGATGTGTAAACAGGCAAAAGTTTTCCAACTTGTTTGCCTGACACCTTTATAAGGTGATAATATATCGGAACCATGTCCACAGCTTGTGCACCGTCCTCAAGGGTCCGAAAAATATGAAATATTGCTGCCTTAAAGACAATCACATCGTCTATGTCAACAACCTCTGCAGTAATTTAGCTATATGCTATCATGCTGAATTGCCATCCCACGTGACAACAACATGACATTTCTCCGACCTGAGTGTCATTGGCGGCCGCTCTCAAATTATTAACATTTTTAGGGCCTTAGTTTGGTTTGAGGCCATAAAAGACATTGTTCGTGTCCTAATTTGGCGTTGAATTCAGACAAAAGCACTTGGCCTTTTGGCGTGGGTCAGGTTTCAATTGACTAACGACGCAATTGTTTTTTTTTCACCGCTTTCATGAGGGAACATGGTGTCGCGGTTTGTCTTAAAAAAAACACAACAATGGAGGGCGACTGTTGGTGCAGCGGTCCCAGCAAGAACAAAATATGAAACGGTGGCAAATCAATGGCAAATAATGTCATCTTAGTCATACCCCTTTCGCCTCACATACAAACACAAAACACACGCATACACACTGGTCATACTTTTTTCCTTTCGGCCGCTAATATAAACACACTGCTGACACAAGACACACACACATACGCACACACATGCACACACATAATTAAAATGCACACAAGCCCTCTGACATCTTTATAACATTTCTAATGATAAAATCACACACACAAATACACACCGTGAAACTGCAATAATAAACTTGCACACACTTGCACTTTGTCTCTCTGTGCCTCCCTCACATGTAAGCTCTGCAGGCTACTAAGCGGTATTAAACCTCCCTGCCTGGCCACGCTGTGGTTTCCCCCGACGCAAAGTGTCCCTCTCTCCTCCCTGCCCGGGGCGAGCGAAGGAGAAAATAAACAACTAAAGAGACAAACAGCGAGAGCCACTTAGAGCCACTTAAAGCCAAGGCTCCTTCCCACAGCGAAGCACTTCCCTAGGGCTACTGATCTTCCTGCCACGGTGGGAGATGGAGAGATGGCGGGAGAGAGAGAGAGAGAGAGAGAGCAAGAGAAAACTGGGGTTGGAGGAGGGAGGGGAAAGGGAGAGGAATGCGGCGATGAGGTATTGAAAACGAGACGGAGAAGTTTTACGAGACACGAGGGAGGAGATGGAAGGATAGAGGAGAAAACCTCTGGACATCACCACACTGAGCCTCCCATGAGTCGAGGGCAGTCCGACTTACGAGCAGTGGCGGTTGCATGCGGAGCGGAGACGTCAATCTGAATATGGTCTCACTGATGGTACACATACGCCTCCCTGGTGAGGGCAGATGGCACGAAGGATGGGCCAAACTTTCTCTTCCATTAAACTTGAGTAATTTGACTGAAAAAAGAAACTTAATCAAAATAAATCAGCTTTTTGCTTTAAGATAAAACATCCAAGACTTTTTTATGCCAGGTAAATGGATGGAGGAGAAATATTTTTCCACATTTTCCTTAATTTTTAAGATTAAATTTTACCCCAGCAAGGAGTCCAGCAGGCTGATCGATATTAACCGTGTGCCCCTGAGTTATTAATGTTCAGTGACTAGTAACTTTTTTTGTGAAATTATGTTTTTTTATGTTGATTGAGTATATTAAAAATTTCATTAAATGCTACAATACCGACAAGGTTCATTGGTTGTAGCTCTCTCAAAGATACAAGCCAGGGCTGTAAAATCTGAGGGCTAAGATTTGGAGCGCCTCATCATCGAAAATTGGATGATGCATGGCGCTGCATCACAGGTGAGACACAACTGATCCACAGTGTGTCAAAAATCCCACTTTTAAAGTTGACCCATGAAGTTTTCTTGTGAATAGTTCTTTTTACATTTGTGTTTCTCACCAAAATGCATTGTGTTGTGTCCTTGAGATCTAACAAATGCACTGGATGAATTTTCTTCTTTATAAAACTGTGGAAAAGTTTAAGTTTGAACAATATTGAATTATATTTTAAACCGCACATAGTTCACATTCATGATCCCTTGATGGGAGTCTTCTTCTACACCTTTGTTGTAGCATTGTTATGCATCTTACCACATTACTGCAACTAAACGTTAATAAGCAGAATCGCATCACCCAGTATGCTTGCATTACTGCATGTGCATCCTTGTGCATGTGCAATATAACAAAATAAGGGACTTACTTGTAAAAACATGACTTCATAGTGCTACAAATGGCCAAACATTACGCTGATTATGTTTAACCCTTTGAAACTTTATAATAGTTTGAAAAGGATCATTTGTAACTATCTGGCATCACGATCATGTTTGACTCAAATCTGGTTAAAACAAAAGAATACATGATAAGACATTTATAGAGATTTTGCAACTTTTTCTCAAATTAAAAGTGCATATATTACACTCAACCTGCCCCTAAAGTAAGAAACCATATGTATTTAACTGTTGTTACTTCAACCATAAAAAGGGAAAACATACTATCCCACAAGACATTTAGGGCACTGAGCCACAGAGATAATCTGATTCTTTAGACTAAAAGTGTCTTTAACGGTGCTTCTCTTAATGTCTAAGGATCTTAATGTACATCATTAGGCTCTTATCTGCTTGTGAGCACATTAATCCTCCCTCCATCTCCTCCAGCTTTGTTCCTTATTTCCTCGTTCAATGCTTCTTCCACTATCTTCCTCTTGTTCTATTAATTTTCCTCCCTCTCCTCTCTCTCTGCACTCAACCTTGCTCCCTCCACTCACCCCCCCCCGCTCCTTCCTTCCCCCTCCTCCTTTTTTGTCCCCCTGACTGCGAACCCAAAGGTCACCTCTCCCCTGAGAGCCCTGTTTACCTGAACTGCTCCCCTCTTTCTGACATTCACCTACTTGGAGATGGAAGGAGAAAAAAGAAAGGAAGACCAAATTTAGCTACTTTTGGCTTGGAGGTCAGCTGCTGTACAAAGACTAAACAAACACAGAAAAACAAAAGTCACTTTTTTCTTTTTTTTTTCCTGCAGGATGCTTTAATCAGGAGCATGTGACAATTGCACTGTGGATCTTAAAAACCTTTGCAAAGTGGCTGCTTCTTTTTTTTTTTTTGGACATTGTGGACCAGTAGTCAACATTTATATATGCAGAAAACCATCATATTCAAACCGAAGCCGAAAAGCAACAAGTTTGAGTAGCTGTTCTCAACAAAACAGTCAGAGAAATATGAGAAACCGAGTAACCTTTTTTTCCCCTTGAACTGATCAGCTATGTCGGCTGATTAGAGACATGAGACACACAAAGACGGCCAACGAAAAAAGACACTTTGAAAATAAATGAGTTTGAAATTGACGAGTCCTTGAGATGCATGCACCGCACACTAGCCGATGCTCCGTGTTAACGTAAGGAATCATGTTCTGCGAGGCGGTTTACACATGGAGCATTTAGCTCCTTGAAAGTCCTTTACTCAGTTCACTTCCAAAGGGCTTGACAATTGTAAGATGCATGTCATGAAAAAAAAAACAAAAAACAAGAAAAAACCAAGTGGCCACTCTAAAAAGGATCCAGCCTTGGACAAGAGCATTCAGAGCTACCTATTAGAACGTCATGTGTGAGTACAGTATGCATCTGCACTTGTATCTGTCACCATTTTATTGATGGAAATTACACTTTAAAGGTCCAATGAGCTTGTTTTTCCAATGCAGTACTTTTTAGAAAAGAAGGGATGGATAAGCGGTTTTATTCTTTTTTTAAAATACGCAGCAGATATGCACAAGCCCATGTATTGAGTGTATGAAAAAAATGTCCTATGATATACTTTAACATAGATATTATTTAAACAACAGCTTTGGGAAAAAAAGCTATAATTGCAATCCTATCCCCCACTTATCGTCTCTGAAGATATTGTAACCTTACAGCATGTGTGATGTTGGTCCGTGTGGCTCTGCTGTCACTTGCACAGCTAACAGTGTGTGTTTATGTTGAGTGTTATGCATGCTGATGGTGACCCAGACACCCACAGGGTCTCCCACTCCTCAGGACCCTCCCTTCCCTCGGTGAGGGCAGCAGGATGAGGTCAAATAGGCAAATCTACCCCCCTGCCCCATGGAGGCCTGCCCATGGCCATTAGTATCCGTTACCAGGAGGCATGGACACAACCCAGCCTGTGGTGCTTGTTGTCCACACTCACTCACAGACACACACACACACTTACACACTCTTGCATGAGTAGACTTGCAGAAAAAGACTGAAGTCCACACACAGTACATAAAATATTAGACTTAGAGCATAAAAAGAAAATTAAAAGCTATAATTTACATGTTTAACATGTGGCTATAGAGGAAATGCAGGTGATTCTCAAATGTAAATAATTATAAACAAAAAAACACACAAGTACACAATTGTATGCATAGGTATGTAAAAATTCGCTAAAAGACAACCACACTTGACAGTGATCAGGCCTCCAGCAGCTTGCGATAGAGGTCCTTACTTCAAACAGACATTCCCAGAGGCGATGACCTTCTGGGAGTCAGTGGGGTGTGTGTGTGTGTGTTTGTGTGTGTGTGTGTGTGTTGGACTTATGTGTGTGGACATAAGGGTGATGAAGATGTGAGTTCAGTTCAGTACAGTCAACTCCTTCTGACACGTCTCAGTCACGCACAAATGATGCCCCTCCCTACCAAACAGGTGGGAGCTAAACGGCTGTGAATGGGCCACTGGATGATCCAACGTGATCTCTTGTGGCTGGTAACGTCATTTTGATGGAAACAATCGGGAGCAACAGGCCGACCCATCTGTCTGAGAAGGACGTAGAAAGGGATGGAGACAGAAAAAAAAATGTAAAAATGGGATGAAAAGATTAGGAGAAAGGGATCAAATGCCAGAGGGAAGAAAAATATCGAGAAAGAGTCAGAGGAAAGAAGATTGAGTCATCACTGCATCCTTGGTTATTCTCCATTTAGTTCTTGGCTCTTGCAAACATTGTGTCTGTGAACATATCCCTGTGTGTGTTTGTGTGTATGTGTGTGTGTGTGTGGGTGTGTGTGTGTGTGTGTGCCTGGCATGTCAGCTGTGGCTGGCTAACAAGCTGCACCCTCAACAGCCTATTATCTGGAGCATGGCAACTGGCCCATACCTGCAAGGTGTGTGTGTGTGTGTGTGTGTGTGTGTGTGTGTGTGTGTGTGTGTGTGTGTGTGTGTGTGTGTGTGTGTGTGTGTGTACGCTTGTGGGATTCAGAGCGTGGCAGCTGTGTCGAACCTGCAAGCGTCTTCGGGGCGCTCTCCCTGTCTGTAATGGAGCAGAAGAGGGGGATTGTGGGAGAGATGAAGGACAAAACTGATATCTTCTGCCTCCGCCTCATCTTTTTTCTCCTCCCCCCATGAGAGGGAAGGGCGGCGTCGACGTTTCCTTTCTCCTCCTTGGAGGACAGAGAGGAGACGGTGCCAGAGGCCATGTGCACACACATAAACACATTCAACGCACACACACATACACTCAGACAATACAAACATGGTTGCATATAGATACTGTATGTTTGAATGACTTGAATATGTCAAGGACAAACTCTTCATGATGCTTTATCAAATAACCAATGAAAAACTATCAATCGACAGTCAGTAATTGATGACTCTATACTATATTGTATACTATAAAATGTATATTGTGTACTAGACAGCAGAAAGACACAGGAGGAGATCAGCTGGTGAACATAGCTGAGCTTTTAGCAGATAAAGTGCAAGATTTTTCCCTCAACCACCTCAGTGGAGACCAAAAAAAGAGATAAAAGAGGGTCAATAAAGGACTAATGTTTTCCAAGGATGATGACATCTTACTGCTGTCTCACAACTTGTTTCTGCACTCCTCTTTAAAACAAGTTACAACTGGCTTTCTTCAGCAAGAGCCAAACAAATGTATTTGCTTTTTGAAATGACCTTTCTAAAATGTAGTTTTTTATGGTTACTGGCATAGTCTGCCATTTCCATACAGAATTCCGATCGCATACTTGCACAGAAGGGGTTAAAAGGAAACAGAATACGCACATATCAGATGTGATGCAGGAAAAAAAGTCAGTGGATGTGAAAATTTTTATGTAAAGCAGATGACAACATTTTCATATGGTTTCCTTAGTGTTCATACTTACAAGACACCTTGCAATTAATCCTCTCAGTTTATAGATTGTTTGGCTGTTAAATGGACACACAAGCTGCTCTTCTTCTCTCTTATGACTGACACAGTAGTGGCTTGAGATTTGTTTGCTGCCCCACCGGTCAATACATGTCTCTAATGAACAGAAAAATATTATTAGAATACACTTGTCACTACCAGCAGTAAACATAGGAGTCAACCAAGACTGATATGTCTCGGTTTATAACCTTAAAGTTAGAAATAAATAGATATCATGATGATATAGCTGATGTTAACTAAAAAAAGATTAAAAGATTGGTTCAGAAAAGGTTTCAAGCATGGTTTAAGCAAATATTTAAAAAGGGTAAGTGATACAACATTTGAACTACAAACTACCAACAACATAACACATGTAGTTTTGAAGAACCTTAGAGAAAAGTAATGAGAGAAACCGATGATGTAAAATGGTAAATCCTTCGTGAATCACTAGCACAAACATTTTAAGAATCATTGAACCAGACGTATTGTTAAAAAGAATCAAAGTATACATCATCAAATAAGTGAGTTCTGCTGCTGCTGGCAAAACAATGACTAAAGCTTTCTGCTGCTGCTGTAATAAGTTTGAATAATAATCAGAGTGGTGATATTCAGAATTTAAAAAAAACCCAGGTAGAGACAGGTAGCTCTTCTCAATTTACTCTCTCTCTACTCTCCCCCTCCTTTCCCTCTCTCTTTTTCCTCTTCCCCTCTTCTCTCACCGTGACCAGAAGAAGTTCTTCTGCACTGGTGCCCCTCCATCCAACCTTCCAAGCAGAAAAACCTACACTCACTCACACACACACACACACACACACACACACACACACACACACACACACACACACACACAAAGACAAACACACCTACCCCCAACTGCATTGCACACACACTCAGCACCGGCCACACCAGCGGAGGCCTTAGGGCTCAGCCATCTGCTGCCCACCCAGCACACCCCCCTCCTCACCCCTCTGTAGAGCCCACCTTCCCAACATATGCAGCCCTTGCCCTGGGTAAGGTGGCAGGGGCACTGGCCCCGGCCCCGGCCAAGAGATAGGGGTGAAGGAGCACATATGTAGCCCAGACGGCGCGTGCGAGAGAGGGGAGGTGGCGGGGATGGGGGGGCACAGAGACAAATTAAGAATTAGATGGCTCCCTCCTTGAATCTCTATATCCATTTCTTGCTCCGTCTCACCCATTTGCCCCGTTTCTTTAACATTCACACCAGCTCAGTGACCACCAAGGTCGCACGCTGCAAAGGGCTACCGAGGCCTCAAGCAAAGTAGTGGAGAGCAGAGAAGAGAGAGGGAATACGGGGGATGGGGTGGGTGATGATGGCGGGATTGGCATCGTCACTGAGACACCTCCTTTTTTTGTTTCCTTTTTTTTTCTATCCTTCACTTCCTCTCTCTATCTCTTCCCTCTGTTAAATCTTGCCTCAGGGCATTCTCTGCCACAAAAGGCAGGGGGGGGGGGGGCTGTGGCACTTTCATCCTCCCATCATCCTTTCCATCCATCTACCCGACCCTCTGTCTCTTCCGGATAAGATGTGTGTGTGCGTGTTCGTGCGTGCGTGCGTGCGTGCGTGCGTGCGTGCGTGCGTGCGTGTTCGTGTGCGCGCGAAACAAGTGATGTGACAGTGGCGGTGGATGTTTTGTTTCAGCGCTTACATTAATTACATTGACTATTCCAAAGTCGTCCATATTTCATGAGCGTTCTTTTTGCATGCACGGGCGATGCGCCACTCTCCTATTCTCTTTAGTCTTCCTGTGCCTCTTTACACGTTCCAGGAAACCTGGCGCTCATGTCAATATCAGGTTTAGGTTAGAAAGCCAACAGGGACTTGGGCCAGATACAGTGGAAAGTTCACGAAATGCAGTTGCGGTAACAATAGTAGTTACTGGTTCATGCAGTTGTTCAACTAAGTTCAAGTTCAGCCAAAATAAAAAATAAAAAATGTGTACCATCGTGCAGAAAAACAATATTGGTTGCAATATTAATAGGTAAACTTGACTTATCTTTGGATGAACATAGTAGAAACAATATTTGCGCTGGGATTTCCGAAACGTCCTCAATATGTCAGTTCGTGGACAACAGAAGCAGCTGAAACACACTGTCGGCTGCCAAGCGAACAACAACAATTTCCTCATTATTCCTTCGCCAAAACAGCAAGACTTATAAAATGAAATGGGAATGAAAATTCCCATAATCCCCCCATATCGCAGTAAATAAAGTAAATAACACTAAAAATAATTTAGGGGCCTTCTCTCCAAACTCGGAACTTTCATCTGTAAGTATGGTATCTATAAGCTACCATTTGTATTTGGTTGTATCCTACAATAATATGATAATATCTACACAGTCTATACCCACAGTTTTTGGAAGCAAATATAGATATATGCATCAATTACAGCATGTTTATATACCCACAAAGTTTTAAGTTCTTCATCAGGTTATATTCCCATTATTGACCTGATCAAAAAAACTATACTTGGCTTCTGTATGACACGCTGGCAGTTCTGAGACCGGGGGGGGGCTGGAGGTTTTAAGTGTGTGTATGTGTTTGTGTGTGAGTGAGTGTGTGTGAGTGTGAGTGTGCTGCAT
Organism: Istiophorus platypterus; assembly: GCA_016859345.1. NCBI lineage: Eukaryota > Metazoa > Chordata > Actinopteri > Istiophoriformes > Istiophoridae > Istiophorus > Istiophorus platypterus. Next base: position 9,552,066 of record CM029131.1, on the reverse strand, counting down.
CTGATGGATCAGTGATTAAATAAATCATGGTAACCTTTCCTGTAACCTTTTGCCCCCCCCCCCCCCAGCCCCCGTCTGACCTTAGAAGACCCACGTACATTAAAGACTCCTCTCTTCTCCTTCATCTCTCCCCTCTTCTTTTTTCGTCATCTCTTTTGCATAGCTGTAATTCTTTCTCTCCTCCCTCTTTCGTTTTCACTTCCATCGTTTGTCCTCCTCTTCTTTCGTCATGCAGTCTTAACTAAATGTATTCTTGCTCCAGCTTGTGTCCCCATGAGAGGGTAAAAATCTAATTGATCCGGATTGATTGGCGCAGTACGGGAATAACATTAATCCAGTAAATCCAGTAAAACTAATGTGTTTTCTGTAGCACTTACCATACCGCTCACAGCAAATATTACCTGGGGACAGATCTGGCTAGACAAGTAAAAGTATTATTGCTTTATAATAGCAAGTACTCAACTGAAAGTACTCAGCAAAATACTGAATTGAGTAAATATATGACATCTACTGTAAAACCTACTGAAGGAGCAACTTCATGGGCAAAAGAGGTAAAACTATTTCAACAAACTTATTTTTTCATCACTTTAAACCATATTTATACTGATTTTCTTTTGTTTTTGTTCCTAAGCTTTTGACCACAACATATGGTCCTCATCATCAGATTGAGCTCCCCCTCTAGCCTAATCATTTGCGAGGAGCGATCAACACAACATTTGTCATTTTGATAAAGAAATATGCTGGTTTAAGAGATTGAAGAGCACTATTCTCATCCATGTTGACTTAAAAGTTGGGCCTGACAGTTTACTCTTGACCTTGAGAAGCCACACTTGACGAAACATTCTCAACTCACTGCCCACTCACTTACTTGCTTACATTTTCTCAGTTGCTTGTGCATTTTCTCAGTTGCTTGAGACGTCTCCTTTTGGTTTCCTTTATCTGAGGAAATGTTAAGGTGTAGCACCAGTTTTTAGGGGTAAGAGGGCACGACTGCTCCTTCTCTTTAGGCCAACAAAAAAAGGAACTTAATAGATGTTTGCAAGGAGAAATAGATAAAGGAATAATATCTTTTCCAAAATGAGGAACAGTTAGTGATTATTTTATGTGCCATACACTGGTCAGTATCTTCCTCTTTTCTTTTTTCTTCCTTTTTCCAACTTCATCACGGGTTATAAATAAACTTCCTACAGGCCCTCTCTCTTCTTCCCTGCTTTTCTCCCATCAGTGCAACTTCTGATCGAACCCACCTTAAAAAAAGGATCGACTGTTCCCTTCTTCTAGCATTAATCTGTGTGTGCTTGTGTGTGTGTTGATGTTCAAAGATCTGCAGGTTCAAAAGTGCCACTCCCACAAATGCAGCACTCCACTCCACCGAGAGGTCGCCACCAAGACACTGTGTGTGTGTGTGTGTGTGTGTGTGTGTGTGTGTGTGTGTGTGTGTGTGTGTGTGTGTGTGTGTGTGTGTGTGTGTGTGTTTGGTTTGTGTGTGTGTGTGTGTTAGCTGACTGCCTGATCTCCTGCTTTAATACCCTGAGGACCTTTGGTTCCTTAACTATAGGAGGTCCCGAGCAACCGACCCACGCAACCGCACACATGCACGCACGCACGCACACACACACACACAAACACACACATCTTCAGAGGATATCAAAGATTTGACATCAATCGCTCTCACCTCTTGAACTCTTAAAGAACGAGCACCTCATATGAAAGGTCAGCGCACGCCTGGATAGCCATGACAAAATCAATATGCAATGATGAAGGTGATGATGAGGATGGCGGGAACGAGGAAAACAAAGAGTCAGAGGATAATGGTCATAGATGTAAGCAGAGGGGAGAACAGAACTCATGAAGACAGACAATACCTGTAGTTTAACTTCCAACATAAAACAAGACTTTTTTAAGTACATTGGTATCATGTAAAAAGGACCTCTACTGGCAAACAGGTGGAATTGCAACAATAGTGGCTTTATAGCAAAGTTTTCCAGTCTCTCTGTACTTTATATTTCTTGCCACAACGTTGTCTTGTTGCGCTTAAAGATCACTCCTTTCGTTGTCCGTCAGTGCCAATCATCTGCATCCATGCATGTAATGTGCCCCAAGCAGATACTCGGCTTCCAGTGGGAGAGGCTTTGTGCTTTGTCCTTTCTTGTGGACAAGGGGAAAAGGAAAAAAACAACCCGATTTCGTTTGGGTTTGAGTCCCAGATTTGGCAGCAGCACTTTGTTGCAGCAGCATCGAGTTTTACAGATGAAGGGTCAGGTTCGGGTCAGTCTAGGGCCCGGTTCTGAACTCGTTCAACACAAACCTTGAGACAAGTTGTAGCACAGGACGGTAAAAATCTTACTCACTTTCTCTGAATCTTACGTGTGTTCCCTCAAGGCTAAGAATAACTTTTTTTTTTTTAATTTGCAGATGTGAGAATAAATTTGTTGGGTTTTTTTCCTGTTCTGCTGGTCAGAATCTCGCTGCATTTTCAGTTGTGCTGAAGTTTGCTTGGCCCGGAGTGCTGAGTAACTGATTGAGATAGGAGCAGGGAGGCTTATCTCTGAACGCTTGGTGTTTGGATACGTATGATGTCAGACCAGTTCTCATAATGCTTCCTAGGCTGTGTGCACAGATAAGCTTCGGGACCTGGAGAAGGTAGAGACGTGTGCAGGTAGCAAACAAGACACAATTGAAATTGGAGCAAGAGAAAGGGTCTGTCTGTGTTTGTTTGTTGAAGTGGGTGCCTGTGTTCATGCATGTGTGTGTGTGTGTGTGTTTGTGTGTGCTGTTCTTCTACGCCGGGCTTACTTTCGCTCACCATACTCCCTGAGCAGTGACCGGAGCGGTAAGCAACCCCCTCCTCCCCAGTCCAAGCACTTGGAATCTGGAACGAGGCGAGGAGAAAGAGGGGATGGATGGGAAAGAAAGGGAGCGATGCGATGGGGGAGAAAAAGGATGGAGCGCAAAGAAAGGGAGGACAGGAGAAGAGCGGAGGCAGAGACAGACAGACAGACAGACAGAGCAGCCGCACATGGAACGGCACAAAACAGAAAGAACTGACGAACGAATGGAACCGAACGAAAGGAGGAGAAGTGTTGGATTGAGGGATGAGAGGGAAGGCGAGTCCACCTCTTCTTCTCCCTCTCCTCCTGCACCCCCCCCGTGAGAATGCCTGCGCGTGTGTGTGTGTGTGTGTGTGTGTGTGTCTTTTCCTCCTCGTCAGATCTGCCCGCGCTTTCATTCGCGCACAAAGACGGGACGTAGACGTACCTGGCACACTGGGACGTGAAGGAGCTGGCAGAGGTGTGTGCGTGAGAGGGCTATGTGTCTGTGTCTGTGTCTGTGTGTGTGTGTGTTTGTGTGTGTGTGTGTGTGTGTGTGTGTGTGTGTAAGTGTGCACGGGTATGTGAGAGAGAGAGACAGATAAAGAGACACTGGCTCATCCACCTGGCGGACAAGGGTGGCCTGTCTGTCTGAGATGTCCCACTTAACACCAACTCACACACACACTTAACCCGCTCAACACCAGCACCGGCTCCCTCTCTTCCTTCTCCCTGTCTCTTTTCAAGCTTGTTTCACACAGACACACACACACACACACACACACACACAAACACACACATACACACACACACACACATATATACACACACACTGCCTCTGCTTGACATTGTGTGTGTGGATATTTAATATTTCAATATTTCATGGAAGAGTGGTTACAATTAAGAGATGAAGTATAGCTCTAGACCAACTTTGACAATGTTTGTGTACTTTTGCAAACAGTTTTCCTTTGAAATGACAAATTATTATTGTCATTTTTTTTTGTTTTGTTTTATCATCTTGTAAAATTACTTAAAGGGTCAGTTCACCCAAATTATGACACAGCATACTTTCAGAATAAAGAGGACCCCCCCCCCGTTAAGTTTTTTGTCTTGCTAGCAACGAGTTGGCCCACCCGCCTGAAAAACCTTAAAAACCATTGCATGGATTGCTAAGAATTTGTTTTACAGACATTCACAGTCTCAAGAGGATGAAACCGACTGACTTTGGTGCTCACAGAGCTGCATTCAGGGCTGGAAAATCTTGTTTTCACTGCTGTGAGTATCTATATGGTTGGATGCGACTTCGGTATTTTCTTTCTTTTCTGAGTTTGGCCGTGTTAATGAATCATTTTCACTGGTAGAGATTTTTTTGTGTGTTGTGTGTGTATGCGTGTGTGTGTGTAACAATTCATGTGTCGATAATTGCCTTTTCCTTTTTTGTTGAGCTTTAGTTTATCTTTGAAAAAAAATGGCTAAAAAGTCAAATTGCTGCCCAACAGCTGCAGCAGAATGAGTTTTGACGCCGGTGTGAAAATGTGTCCATGCTAAAGAAATCGACCGGGTCTGTAATGCGACACAAACAAACAATAAACAAGAAAAGCAAACAAACACACACGCGCACACACAGACACACATACACACGCACACACACACACACAAAGCAATCCTCTATGCTGCAATTAGCTTGTTTTAAAGGAAACAAATAACAGTAATTTCAACAGAACAGCATCCATAACAATTCACCCCTGGAGGGGATCAGCTATTTGAACACGTGCACACACATACGCATGCACGCACACACACACACACACACACACACGCACACAAAAAAGAAAAGGAACACAGAAATGCACAAGGACACACATATAGTTGGGTATGTGGAGCTGTCATATTCAAATACAACAGAGACAGACACACACAAACATGCACATACATGCTAACACACACACACACATACACACACACACACACCTCCATTAAGTGTACTTGAGAGCAGCAGAGAGGGTCAGCTCAGTGTCTGAGTTATTATGCTACTTTGTTCTGCCTCAGTGGGAAGGCTGCACCCTGCACACACACAAACACACACGCGTGCACGCACACACACATAAACACACACACACACACAAAGAATTATTATCACCCATCAACACTCAAGGTGCAAACATAAAAGGCCTGGTTTGATAATGGATTGTGAGAGATGAATAAGAGAATAGGTAAAAAGATGGACAGACAAATGGAGAGAGAACGTGTCTGGTAGTTGTTTCTTTGCTTGTGTGAGGAAGTTTGCAGCTGTTAGGACCAGCCCCTTGTCTCTCCCTCTTTATATCTCTCCACCTCTCCGTCCATCTACCCGTCCCTTCCTCTCTGCCTGGGTGTAACAACAATGGTGTTGAGACATCTGCAGCTACCAGGTAATTACGGCACGGCCAAAGCTGCGCGCCGCACCGGCGGGCTCCGGCACCCCGCAATTAGCCCCCGCATCTCCATCTCCCCCTCGCTCCGCCGCTCCCCCAATGACCGGCGTATTATCTCTCTGAAGAGACCCGGGAGACAGAGGAGAGTGGAGAGGGAGAATAAACGGATGAGTGATCTCGGAGGGACACAGGTGGGGGGAGATGGGGACGGTCACATCACCAGCAGTGTCCATCTGAACAACTCATGTTTTCTTTCCTCTCTCTGGATTTCTTTAGGTAGTTTTTGGCAGAACTTTCATGCAAATGAATCCTTATTTTACTGCCCTTTAACCTTTGCTTTGTTCACAGATGTCTGACGCAACACCTGAAAATCCTCTGGTGCACAAGAAGCAATGATTTAAGGTTGTGGCAGCAGCAACAGTGATAGCAGTCATGCCTGCAGAGTCACGGCAGAGGGTGCCATGCACAGGGACCTCCAATTCATTTTAATCAAGGGAGTGATATTTGGGAAAACATGCAGAGTTCAGTCTGATTTAACTCTGACACTTGGAATTACAAGGTTCTGCAATGTCCAGCCAGTTTGAAAGAGGGTGTGGAAATGACATCTTGTTGGCTGGGGTTGAGAAACTATGAGTTTGTTCATTAAAAATATCTGGGAGTTGTGGATGGGGAGTAAGCCCCCAGATCTCTGTAACCAGCTCCTTGTCTCTGCTTGATGCTGCATTAGCCCCCACTTACATAAGAAACCCAAATCTCCCAAAAAAATATTGGCAGTTGAGTTGCATTGTTGGTAATGTGGGTGTTAGGTTTTGACAAGGAAGAAGAATGCATGGAAATTAAAACACGACATTACTGATTCTGCGGCATTGAATTTTTTTTGCTCCTGCTGTTTTTATGTGCACTTTTTCAATTTGTGCATTAAAAAACGTGGGAGTCGATTCAAAGGAAGATGTCATGGGTCCTCCCATGTAGTTTAGTTTACAAGGGGCCCATGGAAAGTTCAGGGCAGAAGCAAGTGATGATTGTCTTCTTTCCACCAAAGATAGTGCCACCATACAATCAAAAACTTCGTGTTGATGACCAATTGAAGGACAATGCAAATGATAATTCACCCATTTCAAAGAAATTTCATTCATCACACAATTGTTCATGGGTGGAAAAGGTTGTTTTTAGTCAGCAGAGACTCCTAAAATACTCATAGATAAATATATTGGAGACAACAATTTACTGTGGAGAAAAAACAGAAGTGTTCTAATGAGCAGATTTCATTTAAATTTATTATTCATGATGGAGGGAATTTCAAATGGGGCCTTATAGTTTACCTACAGAATTTTATACTCAGCTCCGCCTTTATACTAAACACCGGCACTTTTGTGACTTGATGAAAGTTATGTTTGGGGCTTCGGAATAAAAAAGAGCTGATTCATTTTTGACAAGTCGGACGCCGATGTCTGTCTCGCTGTATCTGATTGTATCATCTAATTTTAGGCTTGTATCGGTCCCTTATCTGATGTCACTACCAGCATGAAAAGCCGCAGTAGATAAAGTTGTGGTAGCGAGGACGACAGGGAGTGAAGCCAGCTGGGCGTTTTGAAGCTCCAAAGTTTAGAAATTCAAATTCAAATCCCAGTTTATTAACTGTTCTCCAAACTTTTCCGTGGGGGCAGCTTCCCTCGCCTTCTCACATTTACCATCCACTGTGTCTTCATTACGCGTGTTTGATTGGTAGGTGCATGAGTGTCTGTGCGCACACACATCTACACATGTCAGTGTGTTTGTCTGTGTCTCCTCTCTATTTGTGCGATTGTTTGCCTATGCGTGTGTGCACCCCGAGAGCGCATGTGTGTTTCTGACTGCGGGTGCAATTTATGATGTGTACTTTTTTTCTCTTCCCAGTCCAGGAGTCCCCGTCAGGACCCCTAGGCGTCCCTGTGCCTGCCTGCCAAAAACGTCTGCATCTCCTGGACCCCCTCGAGGCAGGGGACAGCCAAATGTCACTTGGACCCTCTACAGAGTGGTGAGAGGAGGACAGGAAGAGGCAAAAGGGAGGGGGGGTGGTAGTGGTGGTGGTGGAGGAGGAAGGAGGAGGAGGAGTAGTGGGGGAGGAGACTGAATGAGATTGAGAGCAAAGTTATAGAAGATACAAGGATATGTAGAGTCTGAGATGACAGGTGGACAGAAGGCGCAAGAAACTGACATAACTGACATTACACATACGAACGTCTGCAGGCCTGTAGCTTGATGTAGCCTGAAGAAATAATAGTCACTCGTTTGTTTACTGGGCAAGAACCAACATATCTGTTGCTCAAAAACCACTTTTTGTCCCAAATCTTCGAACAAAATCTTGTTTATTTTAGTATTTTATTTCAGTTTTTATTTCATTATTATTATATTTGATATATTAATATTATTCATCCTCAGCTCTCAAAAACTTCAAGACCTTCTTGATGAATCATATTAACTCATGCCCCTTTATTCATCAATAGGGATGGATAAAAATAGTTCTAGACTACTTCAATGATCATACTGGTCGTCGTTGTGGTGCTGGTGCTAATTTAAATCTTTTACGTCACTGCTGATCAGTTTCCACAAGTTCTTAGATTGAGTTCCTTCCTCTCAGGAAACCAAGGGCTTTGAAAATGCAGAGTCTTCAAACTTTTATGCATTAATTAATAATTTCCATTCGTAGCTCGGATTTTTTACAGAAACAACGTTAATATTGCACAAATGTTAATGCAACTGCGAGAAGGCGCTGTTTCTGAAGCACTATTTTAGACCATAATCAAGGAAGCTCCAATATCTACAGTAAGAGGTGATATTTGGCTCCTAAACATAAAGCAGTTTAATGGAAGAAGCTCCAACATCCACTCTCAAAATAATAACAGTTGATATCTACTTTATTCTTTAAATCACTGAAAGCAGTAGCAGTCTGGCAGGTAGGAACTCTGAAAAATTATGCTATAACTTGGAAAATGGTTAATAGTATTGTCAATAGTATATACTTCATAGGTAATGCAACCTAATATAACTTGCTGAATCGCCATTTCTCCCTCAATGAGAAATATAGCGTTGTTTGTAGTGTTTTGTTTTGTTTTTTTGGATGATACAATATTGAAAATTGAATACATGGTAATTCAAATAAGGATTTCAGCACTTTGGCACTTTTTCACACTGATAGTTTTGTGCTGAGTTGTAGATCTTAGAGGATGGTTTCCCCAATTTGCTCTCTCTTTTCTTTTTTTTCTTTTTTTTTGATTTGTAAGGGAAATAAATGTTAAATGCATTGAATGCATTGTATTTTTCTGTTGGTAAACATCTATAAAACTTTCTGTAGTTTTCTATGGACATCAATCAGCCGTACAATACCAAAAAAAGGACTCTCACACTGTTATAAATGTCTCTTATTAGTTTTTTTTTTTTTTTTTTTACCAGTTACTCTCTTTTTACTCTATTTTCTCATCCACCTCGTCCATTCATCTCTGCCAGCCCAATTGTGTGTGCCTGTGTGCGCGTGTGTGTGTGTGTCAATGTGTGTCTATGCATGTCTGAGTCTTCTTTCTCCTTGTCCTTGCACGGAGGACAAATGAAAGACAAGGCCAAGACATCTCCCTGACATATAGAACATTTATTCATGCAGCAGACTGAACTGAAGATATAAATCTAGTCATTTTTAATAGGAAACACTCAGTTCAAGTGTGTGAAGGTATATATGGGTGTGTGTGTGTGTGTGTGTGTGTGTGTGTGTTTGTGTGTGTGTGTGTGTGTGTGTGCGTGAGGGCTATATGAGGTAGAAGAAGGAATATGAAGGGATAAAAACATGTCTTATTCTGGGTCACAGCTGCTGAGATGAAAACACACACACACACACATAGACACATACACACACATACAGTAACCCACCTTCATATTTTTAATCCTGACTGAAAAAGACTTAAATTGAGAGAAACTTATAAAAAAATGACGAACAGATTTACTTTCAGTGTGAAATAATAAGACAATTTATTACAGGAAAAAGAAAAAAAAGATTTTATCCAAATCAAATTGTAAAGAGAGCTTTCTCATCACATGCAGGAAAATCATGTTAACTGCTGTGTATTTTCAAATGCAGCTAAAGTGTGTCTGGAATAATGCTACTTTAGAAAGGCAGGTAACTTAGAATTAGCAGTAAGACGGGGGTGTGTAATTAGACGAGTTGTCATTCGTTTACAGTCCAGTGTGTAATTCAGGCAGCCATGCACATGAGAAAAGAATGAACTGGCTTTAACTAGTAGCTTAGCTCTCCAAACAACACCTACACTGCAATTATGGATGAGAGATAGGTGTGTGTGTGTGTGTGTGTTTGTGTGTATATGGGTACATCCACTAAGTTAATGGCTGTGTGGATGCGACGGTCTAAATGTGTTCATTTGTAACATTTTATCCTGGTTCACCTCACTCAGCCACTGTCATGCAGCGAGTACGCACTCAAACACGCGCATACACACACACACACACACACACGCACTAACACACATGCGCACACTCGAACACACACACAAGCTCACAAAGCAGGAAAGAGGAGGAACAGAGACAAGGAAAAGACAAACGCAACACGGAGAGAAATGAGATAATTATCCACAGCAGGTAGTTTTTCCAAAAGTCTGAAATTTTTTTAATTGCTCTGATTGAGAAAGAAAAAATTTATCTGAATCTTATACACTGGTCATTTTTAAGTATATTCAGTGATCAATAATTGTAATTTAATAATCAATCAATAATTGTAATTTATCTTTCATTCATGTGAATAACTTTTTTTTTTTAATGTCTCCTTGTTTAACTTATCTTAGTATCGAGAAACTTATGTCATCCCTGAAAACTTTCGTGTCTCAAATCTCATCCCTGAAAACTTCTTTGTGTCTCAAATCTTTCAATAACATTAAATATTAAAGGCTAAAGAATCAATAGTCAAAATTAAGAGTTTCAAAAAGATCCACAAGTATTATTTATTAATACTTAAATGAGTAGTTTGATCAGATTTCAATTCAAAATAACTGGATCCTGATTATTGCATAGAAAAGTGTGACATGACCTTTTTTCCAACAGTTTCCTTCCCATTAAAAATAAGTGAGAAGAGCACAGAGAAAAAAAAACATACAGGGATCTCAGACATGAAATAACCCAAAACAGTTTGAACCAAACAAAGAAACAAGAGGTGATTTCACGTACAAAACAGTATAAATATAGTGAAATAATGATAAGCTGATTGAGAAAATGTATATTTAAGGCCTCAAAGTTCCAGTTTCCTCACATTTGTTTCGTGGAAAAGGTACCTACAGCCAAACTTAGAAAATAAGGAAAATTTTCCAGTTGAGCGTCACACAGACAGATGAATAAACTTTATACAAGCGTCTATTATAGGCAGATACAAGGGACTAACCAGTTCAACTGACTCCTTTATGTGAGGAAGAGGGAACCCACACCAACACCCATGTCTTCCTCATTACGATGTCACAGCAGTAAGCACCGTTCCAATGAGCTGTGCAATCTGAGCCACCAAAGCCTGATGGAATTAAATTAAATAAATAGAAAACTTGTGTTAAATCTAAAAATAATGCAGCAGATCACTGGGTTAGACCTAAACTTCTACTGTCGTATTATTCCCTGCACTTTAGAATCAGGGGATCAGGTTTAGGGAGATGTGCTATGTTTGGGTTTCTGTATGACAAGACCACTGATGTGTGATGCTTGAATTTGGCCACTGACAACAGCTGCCCATGAGAAACGTGACTTTTATGTGTTTATAATGATTTGATATTCAGAGGTCCTCTTTACACATCTCCTTCCTCTCGACCCCTAAACAGGAGATCACGTTTTTAAACTGCAGACTGTAATTCATTTTCTAATACAGATAAGTCAATTATCTGATGCTTTCTAATGCTATTTTCCCTCTAGAGTGACTTGTAAAGGCCAGCCTGTTTTACCGACAATGCAGCAATGCAGCTGTAAACACTGAAAATTAGAGGAATGTTTCCCTTGAGTGTCAGTAAAAATGAATAAAATGAGCTTTTTGTGAAGCTATTTTTGAATGTGACTGATCATCAGCCAGACTTTGGCTTTGCTAATAAAAGTTTTAATGCTGCCCTGTGATTAATTAGCATTTAAAACATTCTTTAAAGTAAAAATTTAAAAAAAACATGTACATTTAAAGTGTACAAAATGCCTCTTTTCTGCAAATGTATCAGATATTAATACTTCTTTCGTTAAGAAGCAGGAGATGGGATCATTATTAGATGTTCTCTTATCTCCACCCTGTGGTTATATGCTGCCATTACACCTCAGTATAGTTCAGGCTGTTTCAGTTTAAAGGGAAATCCCTAAAAAAAATGGCAACTTCACATTGAGAAAGAAAGAGAAAGAAGAAATAAAGAGTTCCTCTTTGGAGGTTAAGAAAACGCTTCATACGAACTTTATTTATTGTATACAAAAGTTAAACGCACATCCTAAAACATGATGTTAACTCATGACAGTAAAACTAAATACCTGTCTGCCACAGACAATTGGTTAGTTTATTAACCCCTAGAAGGAAAAAAGTAAATAATAGGTAAATATACGATAATAAGTTAATAAAAAGTAAACAAACGTTGGATATAGTAGTGTAAGAAACGCAATCAGTTAAAATGCTTGATTGCTAAGTGTGTTTACTCTTAATGTATGTTCTATTCCAATATATTACTCCAGATGCATAAGAAAATCCATAAACAGTTAAAATCAGATTGGTAACAGGATATTAAACATTTTCTTCCCGCAGATCTTCACGAAAAACAGTAAACTACGACTTCGATGGAGCGTGTCCGCTGTTGGGCCGTGTTCCATTTCGTGTTCCGGGGACTTTAAAAGGACACTACGCAGAGCAGGTGGGACCCTGACATCAAGCTGCAGTAGACTTAAAGTCTAAAATAAACACGTCTGTATTATACCAATGGATTTAAGTTATATAACGTGATTACTGCTCAACGTGAGATAAAGCGCTGTGCTATAGTTTGGTTCCGAGGTGAGGACGGTAGCGATGTGGAACTAGACCCCGTCACGATTCGTCGCGTCGCACCAAAACAGGAAGTTTTTCTAGATTGTAGGCTAGTTAGCTAGCTTGAGAGCTACATAGCGAAACTGTTATGGTTTGGTCGGTGTTTTAAGCTTGTGGACAAGCTGTCAAGTCACGAGTTACAAAAGATTTACCCCGTGAGTAAATATGTCCATCGGCTTATGTTTGTGACATGTAAATTAACGCCCCCCTCAAGTCTTAAGTTTAGCCGAGTAGCTAGCTGGGGAGCTATCGTTAGCCGGGTCACGAAGCACTTTAGCTAATTTCTGTCAGGATATCGTTTCTGCGGGGTTAGCAACGGGGATCTGCTCCGAGTTACAGCGCTGACAGTTTTGCCCGGTGTCAGCTTTTCGTGTTTCACTCTCCGGCCAGATAACTAGACGACACCGTAACATGAAGTCATGGAGGAGCGAAAGCTGAAGAGAAAGAGTCCCAGGACCTCCACCAACACGGCGGGCCCGACCGGGGGCTCTGGCCGGAAGAACAGTGCTTCTGCCGGGGGGCGGCATGTTGGCTACAGCTACAACATGGGGACTCACTCTAGTCAAAAGAGCAAGAACAGGAGGTAGGAACTGTGCAGCCACCATTATTTTTACCAATAGCTTTACAGAATCTTGTTGTATTGCCCCAAAACAAGAGATTTGTGAGTCAGATCTCAATTGCAGGAAGTGTAATCACTCCATTCTGGTTATTCTGTGCTGTTTGCCTGTTTTCCAGGGGCGTCAGGGATAAACCCAGGTACCAGGGTAGTAAAGCTAATCAGAACCAGGGCCAGGCAGCGCCCATCATCCAGCACTCCTTCTTGACTGATGTCTCAGATGTACAGGAGATGGAGAATGGCCTCCTCAGTCTCCTCAACGACTTCCACTCAGGGAAACTACAAGCATTTGGTAATATAGACAACAAAATAACACTTCACTGGAGGACACATTGTCTGACAATTTTCTTGAGATGAAAACAACCCTTTAGAAGGTCATATAGTGATGTTAAAAGATCAGCAAATATATGATGTTATGAGACTTGAACATCTGGTATAACTGCATAATAATGCCTGACTGATAAACTTAACTATTGAACATGTAGAAAAGAGTAATCAACTCAGGGTTGAGTGTGAAGGAAAAAGAAGGAATAAGTTGTATAAAGTTTAGCAGATGATTGAGAGATCATAAGGAAATCAGTGTTTCAAACAAGATAACTGCAAACAAACATCAGCCGAAGACAACTCTACATGTTTCCTTTGTCTCAGGCAATGAGTGCTCCATTGCCCAGATGGAGCATGTGAGAGAGATGCAGGAGAAGCTGGCCCGTTTGCACTTTGACCTCTACAGTGAGGTGGACGAAATGCCCGAGGACCAGAGGAAAATGGCCTGTGACACCAACATGGACAAATTACTTTTGAATGTAAGGCAGCAGTACTGTTTGTAAAAAATGTTCTGGCTTTATCAGTGTTTTATTTTTTTTACTGTTGTTTGTGTAGTAGTATTCTTTTGAGGAACCCAAACATTATAACTTATGTGTTTTTTTTATCAGATAGGACCACACCTCTGCTGAATAACCTTAAGAGAAAAAAAAAAGAAAAAAAAAAACAGATTGGGAACAGTTAAGCTCCAGATATGTCTGTCATACGGCACCTGGAGCTCATTACGTTGTATCACCCTGGATAAAGCTGTTCATTTATGGGGTGTTACTGCTCCGGATTCCAGCAGGGATTTAGCTGCTCGTTTCCGCTACAAGTGCTAAACTCTTAAAGAGTTCAGTTGGCTGCTTGTTGCAAGTCTAACAGGATAAAGTCTCAAAACATCCTTTTAAGTGATTTAGGTTTGCCGCACAAAGAGCTAACACATATAAGATCAAAATGTTCTTTTTTTTCACAGCTTGAGGAGCTGAGTTCTTCTATGTATCCTTTTTGATATTTACCATTCCCCAGTCCTAAGGCCTCCTTTAAGCCTTAAATTGTTTTTAAAGCCTTGAAAAGGAAAGTAGAACTTCTTTCCCTTCACGTTTCCCATCTGTCAACCACTAATCTTGTGTAAAAAATAATACTTGAGATCTTTTCCCATGTCTTTCCTTGACCTTGCCTCTCCAGTCAGAAACTGAATCTAGCCGACACCCAAGAGATCCCGAGGACTGCCAGCATGTGATTTTCCCTTCTCTTTTTTTTTTTTTTTTTCTAAACCTCATCTGAACCAACTATTTGCCACCTAGACAAGCTACAACAGATAAGGTGGAGTTGAAGAAAGCTTGAGTATTATGCCAGGAATTGTGGCAAAGGTGTTCACCAGCGTTCCCTGTCTGCCCAGGGATATGGATGTATTGTAAGACCCCCTGTTAAGGAGCCCCAACAGCCTTATTTTTCATCGCTAACACAATATACCAACAGTGAGTGTTAAATGGAGTGGTTAACATCAAGTAGAAATAAGCTCAAATCTTCTCTTACTGAAGGAGAAGATGTAAATAATGAACAAGAACTAAGATATGATTGAATTTCACCACCTCGTCTAATAAATCAGATTAAGTATTTTAGCATTTGTCTTGTAGTCAGAGTCATATAGAGCGACGTACAGTATATTTTACATATTGGCAAAGGTGCATCCTTATCAAGGCCCGTTCAAAGTCAAGTTGTAGTAAGTTTACTCATTTCCAAACGGTCTAGATTTGCAATACATAATTAGCCACAGTGGTATTGACACGCAGAACTCGCCTTCTTTTGTTTTGATGAATTCAAATCCTTTAAAGATTATCTGCAGTGTTTGTTTATCTGCTTTGCTGAAACGGAACTGAGTGCAGACTTGCTCCTTTAGCAGTTTTTTTGGATTCATGTAAACTCACTTTGTTGCACTTTGTCGTATCTGTCGAGCTAAATTGGCGTCTGTAACATCAGGAAGTAAAAACTGAGCTAGAAATCTCATCATATAGATACAGATATATGTTTATAATAGTTCTTCAATGTAGAGCTTTATACATAATCTTAGGACTTATGTGTGAAATGATAAAAATCTAAAAGAGTATTTCCTGAATAGATTGAATTATAGCCAGATTCATTAAATCCTCCAAAAAAATAACATTTGAACATACGGAAGATTCCTACCATAGAAACTGCACTGTATGTTATGAATGAAGCAGAAACTCCCGTTTGGGATTTTGCATATGATTTGGTTTCCCTGCTACATGTGAGAGGCCTGTTGTTAACGCCCAACACAATGTTCGGTGTTGGAAAGATTTGCACATATCCCTGCAACATGCAAAAAAACACTGGTGTGTTGGTTTGACGCCGGAAAAAACGGAATGATCCAAATGTTGACATCACAGTCATGCCTTAACTTCTTAATTTCATCCTTTTTGCCTTATTGTTTCTAATCTTTCCAGTAACTGTCCCAAAGGGCATTGATTTTAGGTTCGGATCTTGTTCTTGATCTTGTTTTAAGATAATGTAATCACTTGATGCTGCTTCAATCCTATTTTATTTTCTCAACTTTTATTTTATTTTAACCAGTATTTTGTGGGGAGGGATGTGGGATTATTTTAAAGTGTTTTAATGTTTTAACCTCTGGTAAATTTTATTTTTACTGACTTATAAATAAATGTGTTGTCTGGATCTATTGGCTGCATTTTTTTATCTTTAAAAAATGAAGAATTCTGGGTAAATATGGAAGCTAGAGGGAAAAAGTGTGAGAGAAAAACTGTAAAATAGAGAAGTTCCTTCCTCTCCTCAGGACTGTATCTGGGCAGGCCGATGCATCCGGAGAGGCTGGTTCCTTCCTTACGCTCCCGCAGAGAAAGAGTTCGGAGCGTGAAAGAACTACTACGTCTCCTGCGTCTCCACGCTGGACTGGTTCACCCCCCGGGAGGCGCAAGAGCAGTACGGGACACTCAACCAGCAAAGCACAGGGATGGCGGAGGAAGAGGAAGAGAGGGGTAGGGAGAGGAGGATCAGACAGATGATCAGGGACAAACGACAGGAGGAGAGGAGTGAGTGGAAAAGAAAGAATAAGGTCTTAAAATAAACATAAAAAGTGTCATCACAGTCGTAGGTTCATCTCAGGAACTCTTGTAAACGAAATTTACCTCACTTCTCATCAGGTTCTCCATTATATTCTGTGATAACTTTTCTCATGCATCCAACCTAAAGTTGTTAACACACCTTGTGGAAATCTTGTGGAAATTTTCACACACACACACACACATATATATAAAAATATAATTTTTTTTTAACGAAACTGAATAATAGCAATATTACTTGTTTTTTAGAGGTTTTCTCTGTATGTGATTTTTTCATTAAAGTGATAATGTGTGGTATTGTGCCTGTTAGGGATTTTGGGGATTGGCTGACACTTCCAGTAAGAAAAATATCTATTCATTGATTAAATTAAGTTTATTAAAGGTTTTTAACCATTATTAACAGATTACTGACACCTAGCTGGTCATGATGTCAACCTGCTGCCTTTGTCCTGGTCCCAGTCTCCAGCCCTTCTTGTTATCTAAGCTCGGGAGGGTGTGATGAGCTGTGTGGAGGAATGCGCTCATCCCCTTTGTTGATGCGTCTCTAAGGTGACTGGGACTGGGACTAGGGGGCAGAGCCGCTCAATGGCAGCCTGTCAACGGGCATTTCCTTAGATTGGAGCTAAATCTGACCGTGAAGTGGGAGTAAACTGGTTTACACAGAACCCCAGGCGCTGGTTTTTCCCCTCTCAGGGTGACGGGTTCAGTCCCATGTGAATACCTATGGAGACGAGCCTGGGATCGGCTCCTCACTCGGTGAAGCTATGGCAGCTCAGCGGGACGGACCACGAACCGCGCCGGGCTCCAGACCCGCGGTCCGGGACCCGCCTCAGCGCCTGGACTCCGCTGAACAACAAGCGGGGCAACCTGCAGGTCAGAGGGGCGAACACCGACGGAACCGGAGGGTTGTGGAAATGAACTTTACACTTAATTAGGTTGTGTTTTTTATTATTAGCCGCAAGATGGCGGGAATGGACAAATTATAGCGCTGAGCATCATATTGAAACTCGATAATTAAACTTTCTGAAGTTCTGTTGTTGCTTTTTTTTTTCAAATAGACCAATTGTAGTGATGGTGGCGTAGATTTTATATAAAGCTTCAAAATAATGTAAAATGTATGATATATAATTTAGCGTATTATCGGTATTTTTATTGCAAACTGTACTCGAGGTTTGGTTCATTTGGAACAGGTGTGTCTCCTCTGCCGCCAGTCGACTTCACACAATTAAAGATTAACTGAAGCAATTTAGTTGATTAGTAATGTAACCAGGATTGTGCTTTTCTGTTTACCTTGAATTAGTTTACCTCTGAGCATGCATGCCGATGTCCCCCCCCTTTTTCCTTTATTTGCATACAGATTAAGTAAAAGGCAATGACACCTATTTTAGCCGCCGTGGCGTTTATTGTAAGTGAATGGAAAAAGAATGAAGACCTTCCCCGTGCACTCGGGGCTTTTATGTCAAGGTTAGAATCTATTTCTCAAAACCGACCTCAAAGTAGATTAACACCATTTGAGTGTCAGCAAAAGAATAAACGATTAACAGCAAGAAACTATTGCAAACTGGTGGTGGTGGTGGGGGGCAGAGGCCTTTAACGTTTTTTAAATATAACTACTCTCCTCCTGCATTAAATATAATCAGAATGAACCCTTCAGCTTATTTGTGTGAGGACAAGTGATTAGACGGTCAAATAATTATCTTTAGAAATATATGTGAATAAATTGAGATGATGTGTAGGTGTAAGTGTGTGTGTGTGTGTGTGTGTGTGTGTGGGGGGGCTCAAAAAGACTAACATTGATGGTTTTCCGTTCATTAAACATGTTTATGGTTGTGGATAACTTTTTCTAGCTAAAAGCATTTTTCTGGCCGAAGTTGAAAGACACTATTATTCTCAGTAAACACATGTATTTCACTCAATGCAACCTATTGAGCCACATGTGTATTTAAGACTTGACCCAACTCTACATTTTGGTTTTATTCATGGCACCATTTTTCCCCCTGTTTAAGTATCAGTGTTTTCCTGGAGCCGGTTTGTAGCCTTTGGTTGAAGCAGGCGAACTCTCGTGTGGTGAGGTGCAGCTTCCACGCGTCGTCTGAAGTTTATTGGTGTCGTGTCTCCTTTTACCCGCAGCTGTTTGAGGAGAGGATGAACCTCGTGCTCCACTGGTTCGATCTGTGGACCGACAGGCAGAGGAAACACCTGCTGCATTCTCTGCTCACACGCTGCTCCAAGTCGCAGCTCAAGTAAGGTCACTCCTACCCAATTTTTTCTTTATGTGCATTTACATCATAACCATTACATGTTATTAATCCCTTGAGACCCATCACACCTCTTTTTCTCTGCATTACTTTTTTTTCTCAGCTTGAATCAAACGTTTTTTATTTCATTTAGATTTACAGGCTTTAAAAATGAAAACCCTCTGAAAATCTGAGCAGGTTCTGTAGGGATATGCTGATGGAGACGGTTCCTGTGACCAAAGTGGACTTCACATCGGTGCTGCCTCGGTTTCTGTCCCTGTATGTGATGTCGTTCCTGTCCCCCCGTGATCTCTGCTCTGCCGCCCAAGTCAGCTGGCACTGGAGGGTCCTGGCTGAACAGGTGAGAAGCCCACAAAAACAGGTATTTGAATTTTTTTAGTTCCAGGCCACTGATCAAGTCTTAATTAAAAAAGAATAAAAACTCCCTTTTCCTTCCTCTCCTCAGGACTGTATCTGGGCAGGCCGATGCATCCGGAGAGGCTGGTTCCTTCCTTACGCTCCCGCAGAGAAAGAGTTCGGAGCGTGGAAGAACCATTACGTCTCCTGCGTCTCCACGCTGGACTGGCTCACCCCCCGGGAGGCGCAAGAGCAGTACGGGACACTCAACCAGCAAAGCACAGGGATGGCGGAGGAAGAGGAAGAGAGGAGGAGGGAGAGGAGGATCAGACAGATGATCAGGGACAAACGACAGGAGGAGAGGAGTGAGTGGAAAAGAAAGAACAAGGTCTTAAAATAAACATAAAACGTGTCATCAAAGTCATGGTTCATCTCAGGAACTCTTATCTTGACTCGCGTCTTGTTTTTCCTGCTCTTCCCTTAGTGGCAAGTAAAGCTGAAGAAGTGCATATCTGTGATATTTGCAGGACTGTCTTTGAGAAACAGGCGAGCATGGGGCAGCCGCGCAAAGCAAGGAGGAGTCGGAGGTGAAGGTACCCACACAGGGAGGCCTAGCTCTGGGATAACATTCGGCTCTTGGTCCTCCCTCTCCTGGCCTCCAAGGACTGTTGGGTCCTCCAATGTCTGTCTTAGCCTGGAGGGGGGACGCTCCATGAGTGCAGCTCAGAACGAGGAGAGAGCCCGTGCCTCCAGTTCGTTCAGGTGATCTTCTGCAACTGCTTTAGTGTTATAACCTACTGATAACACATATATGTGTTTTCAGATACAATGAGCTTCCAATTCTTGAGATAATACTTGTATGATGTTGATACACTTTTGTGAAGGTGTCAGTTAACCAGAAACACGGCACAAACATTTTCATGTAAAATGTTTTTTTGCAAAATGAGTTTTAATACAAGTTGCTCTACTTCTGTTATAGCCATCTCTCAGTGTTGGGAAAAAATAACATCTGCTCTTTTGTAAATTTTATATGTTCTAAAGGAAGAAAACATTCAAAACACATTGAAAGCATACAGTGTATAAGCCTGTGTTAGCACCGACG
Organism: Istiophorus platypterus; assembly: GCA_016859345.1. NCBI lineage: Eukaryota > Metazoa > Chordata > Actinopteri > Istiophoriformes > Istiophoridae > Istiophorus > Istiophorus platypterus. The sequence goes on along the minus strand of CM029131.1, from coordinate 9,532,066 downwards.
CTCACCGCTGAACAGTGCTGGCCCGCGATTGACCTTATCCCCCCCCCCCCCCACTGTAAACTTTTGCTCAGCAAGTGTCTTGGAAAAGGCAAGTTTCATAAGACTTTCCTAAAGATTCATTGTTGAAATCAGACCACGTTTCCTCTTCTAGCCAAAGACTGAACAAAGCCAGCGGTGCACTGTCGTTCTTCGTCCATAGACCCGTACCACAACGCCCAGTCTCACCCATCCATCGCACCACTCCTGCCCTCTTACTGTTGATCTCCAACAAAATCCCTGCTTATGAGGTAAGACGAAATATAGGAGGGGTCTCATCAGTCTGTCAGCCTAATCCTTAGTTGGTTTTTTTTGTAGGCACTTGAAGGAAATTGTTAGGAAGAAAAAATTATAAATATAGAATTAAAAATTAAAAAAAAAATGCACTGGGGAAATTTAAAAAATCTCTTTCTCTCCCCTCGCTCGATCCAGTTGGTGCTGAGTGGCGTGAAGGCAGGAGTGACCGTGGTTTTGTATGACCACAGAGGGACTCTCTCAGCTCTGTTAACCCAGGTGGAGAGGGCCATTTCTGGGCAGAGGGCTCAGAGGCTGGGCCTGCTCGCTCCGGGAGGAACGGAGGAAATCCATCTGCTGCAGAGTGAGAATTAATAATCCTGTGTATCTTAATGCTCGGAAACGTGGCCAGGGTTTGTCCCAGTCCAACTGGAGCCTCCAGTGCTAAAAGTTTATCTCAGGATACTGTGAGACACATCTGTTAAAACCATTTCATGGCTTATTTTATTATGATAGCATCCATGGCTGTCCTCAACTTTTGGCTTAGAGCTGCCACAAGACTAATTATAATAAATCTTACATTAATTTCACTATTTAGTTTGGACTAATCTTTTTATTTAAATTTAAAACTCCTCCTGATTGTTAGATACATAAAAAGCACTTTACGGATTCCACGCCGTAACTCTGTGGCACAATGATTAATTTACTTAGTCACAGTTATCCTTTCTGCCCATGAAGTCACCATTTGGAAGGCAGATTTTACTGGAAAATGAGATGTATTTTTAGTGTTTGCTAGTTGCCATGAGACTTTCACAGGTTTGTCATCTAATGGCATCACCTCAACTGGTTACTAATAACAGATCTGAAAAGGAAATAGCCCAAACTTGAGTCTTAATGTCACGGTTTAAGTTAAATTTAAGGATCTGGTTGTCTGTGGTTTGGGAAAATGCTCAGAATACTCTCAGGCCTGTTTGGTTAAAGTTGAAAATGCAGGTTCTTTAAACTGAAAACAGTTTCAAGTCATAGTTTTTTAAAAGTTGGCATTTCAAGGAACCTTAAATTCAGACTTTTTCTTTCAGCTCACTAATCCTCATTCTGTTATCTCTCACCATTCAGGTAGTAACCTGTCAGAGAGGACTCTACTGATCCCCAACCACAGAGAATTCTGGGAAAAACTGTGTGGCTGGGTGGCACCGACTGAGGACGGAGGAGGGATTGACATCTTCTCCCCACTGGCTGCATCTGGTAGGTAAATGTCTGGACACACACACACACACACACACACACACACACACACACACACACACACACACACACACATGAACACACACTTCTCTGTCTTTCTGTTGGTGTTTCTTCTTCTGTGTTTCTGATGTCTGCCCTCTGTCTCTCTGTCTCTCTCACTTCCTCTCTTTCGCCCAGCATCAGGAGTGGCTCTCCTCCAGACCCTCTCTACCCTGACTGGTCTGGAGGCTCGGGCGCCGATGGGTCTCGTCACCGGAAGTTTCCAGAACAGTGAGTCCACCACGCACAAGGCTTGGACCAAGCTGTGAAACTTCAACTGAAAAAAATGTTTGTCAAGAGTCCTAGGTTTAGCAGCATGCTCATTGTGTCCTCATAGCTACCACTGACACCTCCAAAAATATCTAGGCCATCAGGCGCCTGATGTGGTTCTTGGGCCAGTGGGTTTACTTGACTCTCTTGAAATACTTAAAGTTATCATTTTTAAGTTTTTCATGAAATCAGACCCCATTTCTGATGCTACTTATGGTCTCAATTTTTTCTGCAAGTCTTTTAAATGTATTTACATTGAGTAATTCCTTCTTTATAGTTTAGTCCAGTAGTTTTCATTTGATTTTCATTGTTTCAGCATAGTTGACGGTTTTAATATATACTCTCCTTACAATGTATCGGAGCTGCATTAAGTTACTACTCACAAAACAAAGGATGGCTTTTATTCCAAAGAAGCCATAGGAAATGTAATATATGTATTTGTCACAGTGGTTTGTGTTGGCCACAATCATTTATTGAAAATATGTCTGCAAGACAAGACCGCTGTCATTTTTTGCATTTTTTTGGACAAAGCAGCCTTTCAACCCCTATTAACTTTGGTATTAAAACACCCTTGCTGTTACTACGGCAACCAAGTAGTGTCTCCAAATCAACCAAAAGTGCGTCATGGCAGAGCCACAAGAAACATATTTTTGTTTATGTGTTTTTTTGTTTTTTTTCACCACTTCCCCTCTCCCAGTCCTGAGCGAGTGGTCTGACAGCAGTGTGTGTCCCGGGCCGGCGAACCAACGGCCTGCCGCCCCAGCATTCCAGTATGTGTGTGAGTGCGTGTTGCAGGGCTGGTGCCGACAGGCCGAATGGATGGAGGAAGCCCTGGCGGAGCTGAGGGGCCGCCTGGGGCCACAGCTACGGCGAGCCAGCCTCCTGGCTGGGGGCCGAGCCCTGGGTGGGTCACGTGAGCGCATGGCCCGGACCAATTGCAGGTTGAGACACATGTGTGCGTACTCTGTGTCCTGTAAACCTGCTGAGGACTCTGTTGATATGTTTACAGGTAATTTTCTGTGGGAGAAAATCTGCCTTGAGGAGCTCCCTGTGTCTGAAGATGTGAGCGAGGCTCTGACTGAGGGACTCACTGCTCTCACCAGACAGGAAGAGGTGGGGATGACTGCACAGGAGTTTCGCAACACACAAATACCATGAGATAATAATAAAAGCAATATTAACCATGGCCACCGTGTTATCAGTCCATGTGTCTAGTTTCTAATTTCTTTGCTTCTTCAGACCAGACCTTTGCAATTTCTTGCCGCCTTCCTGTCAAAATGGAGTGAGGAGAGGAAGGAAGAAGAGCGTAGTCCGGAGGAAAAGAGGAGAACGGGAGGAGCAGAGGATTTCTTGTTGGCACCAGACAGCTCCCAGAGATCAATTCCTGAGCTACCGCAAGTGTGTCCACTTTGAATTTCTTACCATTCAGAGAAGGTTGAAGGAGCACGCTCAGTCTTTACAGGTCTTTGTTTTCTCTCTAGATAATGTTAGATTGGAGAGGCGTAGTTGCCAGGGAGCTGCACCACAGCGAGAATCTTTATCTGGGGAGGCTGGGCGCTGTGCTGAAGGTATACCTTCCATTTTTCAACTTGATAATTCATAGACCGTAAGGTCGAAACAAAAAGACAATTACACTTTCGTTCATTCGGGAAATTTAGTGACATTATTACATGTCATGCCGTCCCACTGGACATGAAGTTTAACAGACAGTTCAGAAAACAGTTCCTCTGAAACTGAATCAGAATTAATGAATACTGTCTAGTCAAGTCCAGAAAAGGGATGCTAATGGATAGGAACCCACCGTTTCCCAAACTATGGGAGTTTATTTAAAACATTTGCAAATTAGGTGTGTAAGATGTGAAAAGAATCATAGTTTCGAAGCTGGATGGCCATTTTTTTCCCACTTTTTTAAATAACACTCTGATGTGGGCAGGATATGTTTTCAGAGCAATCACCCTCCCAGACAGTGTAGTATTTGTGATTTCAGGTGGAGGTGACAGTCGGTATCAGAAAACCGAGACATTAAATTGATATATGTCCATGCTCTGGTATGAAGGTTTACCAGGAGCCTCTCACAGCAGCTCTGAACTCCAACAGAGCCATTCTCAGCTACTCTGACATCCGGATTATCTTCAGCCCTGTCGCACAAATAATGGGGCTCAGCAGGTAGACACACACAAACACACACACACACACATATAAATCTTTGTATGGTACTGTCTTGTTTGTTGCCCACTGTGTGGACATGACATGATAGGTGTGTGTGTGTGTGTGTGTGTGTGTGTGTGTGTGTGTGTGTGTGTGTGTGTGTGTGTGTGTTTGTGAGTGTGTGTGTGTGTGTGTGTTTTGTTGCAGAGTGTTTCAGGTAGATTTACAGGCCAGGCTGCAGCAGTGGGGTCCAGAGCAGTGTGTTGGAGATGTGCTTGTAAAACTGTGCTCAAGCCTCAGGGTCTACACCAACTACCTGAACAACTACACCACGGCCCTGTGCACCATCGACAAGGTTTGTCGCCACCCAGTTTTACCGGAGGCAGATCAAGCTAACATGTTAAACTAGCTCTGGTTTAGTTTACTATGTGCCTCTGTATGATCTCTGCACTGCTTTTATTCTGAATTTGGTGTTTGTGAGATCAGATTGGGCAACATCAACCTTGTGGTTTTTTACTTTCTGTGTGTGCGTGTGTGTGTGTGTGTGTGTGTGTGTGTCAGTGCAGGGAGACAAAACCTGCTTTCCGGGCTTTCCTAAGAAGAGCAGACAGAACTCTTGCAACACACATGTTGAGGTAACAGGACACAGATATTCACTTATGTGTTGTAATAGTTTCCAATAATCATCCACATATCCACGTACACTACATGTTGATCAAGGCACTGTGTGTGTGACTCTGTGTGTGTGTGTGTGTGTGTGTGTGTGTGTGTGTGTGTGTGTGTGTGTGTGTGTGTGTGTGTGTGTGTGTGTGTGTGTGTAAAGCCTGCAGGAGCTGCTTCTGTGCCCAGTGTGGAGGACAGAGGAGTACTTGACTCTGCTTCAAGCTCTGTCTTTACACACAAACCCCAGTCACCCTGACAACACACACCTCTCATCTGCCCTCAACACACTGCTACGCTACAGAGAATTCGTGCAAAAGGTACGGCAGCTACACATGTGATTAAAAATAAAAACCCTCTGTATCATCTTTTAAAAAATAACTTTTGATCTATATCATTCTTTCAGATAATTTACTGTAAGTTATAAAGCTGTTAAAATGTTTTAAAAATGTGAAATGAAACTTAAGCCTTTATTAAATAAAACAACTCAAAGTTTCTTATACTGTGTTGTGCTTACATAGTTCAGAAACCACGAGATCCATTATTTATTCCTGTTTCAGTTAAAGCGTAACTCAGAGAGAGACAGACTGATGGAGGAAACACAGCAGATGATTCAAGGCTGTCCGGTAAAAAAAAACCCCACACAGCTCCCTACGTTTCTGTTTTATTTTCTTCGACTCCCTCTCAAAACTCACAAATAAAAGTTGTGTTGTCCTGATATGACCATGTTTTGTGTGTGTGTGTGTGTATGTGTGTGTGTGAGTAGAACCTCAGTGAAGGAAACAGGCAGCTAATTATAACCCAGGATGCTGCTTTGCTTAGGAGCCCTGACGAACAGATTCCAGACTCTCTCAGGTAGTCGCACATTAATAGAATTTGCATGAAAACATTTAAAATAATATAAGCTTCTGTGTCTATTTAAATCATAACTTTCATTCACGCATTCATCCTGCGTGTCTCTGTGTATGTGGCGTGAGTAGGACGTACGAGCAAGTGTCTGACATGGGCCTCTTCCTGTTCAACGATGCTTTGGTGCTGACGCGGCGAAACGTACATCACACACCTTTCGTGCTGGCTCAGCGGAGCACGCACACTTTCCTGGCCTCGGTGGCCCTCGCCAGCCTGGCGGTCAGGGAGATCACATATACACGCTGTAGGTTTGGTACCGTGTGAAGGAATATATAGACAGTATTGTTACAGTTTTGGTGTTTTACAGCATTTTCTTGATAAATCAATGTGAATGTCTCCGTAGACGTGCAACACGCCTTTGTCCTGGAGGGCCCCTGTCGTTCCTGGGTCTGTGCCACAGAAAGAGGGGAGGAAAGAGATCACTTCCTGTGTGTGCTGCGCTCCGCCATCAGCTCTGCCCTGACCGACCATCAGTGACAGCACGGGGATGACACAACAACGGGACGCAAGGAGGTTTGGACACACTCTCAAAAGAAAGCTGCTCCTGCCTATTTGAATGACATTCTGATTGTCTCACTTTCCCCTTAAAAGTATTTCCAGACATAATCCTCTGAGCATTATAACTTATTTCATAAGTTAAGATTAGGGATAACGTTACTTTTGCCACATTTAAAAGTATTTTTAAGTGCTTTTCACAACCCCAAACTGTTGGTTTATTAGCTGCAAAGGTGCAAAGTATTGCAGTACATGTCAACCAGTATCTTAATCATTTATGAATTTCTACACATATAGTACACAGTTCCCTGCTATTAAATGCATCAGTGTAAATGCAGAAGTGTTATCTTTGCATTAGCGAGCTGGTCCTCTCCACGGATTGTAAAAATATTTTTGTACATGCATACATTGAAAAAAAATACTGTTGAGAAAACGGTGAAAAAAATATGATACCTGGGCACTGCGGCATTAAAAATCCAGTCATTATTTCTTTAAACCTGCACTGTAAATCTATCAAAGCTTGGGTTTTTTTTATGTACAGTCTGCTGATGTATCAATTGAACTAGATATTAGAAAGTGATTTGTGTTGTGTTTTGTCCTGTCCTGTCTGTTCTGTAAAGTACCCGTGTGCTAAACACTCTATTCGTACCTGCTGTAAACAGAATATTGTGGGTTTTACTTGTACTGTAATCACTCCCCTGCGAAAACCCTGCGCCCCCACTTTAATTTATCCGGAGCCGACCCTGCTCAAAAATGCGAGTGAATGTCATAAAGCAGGAACACCAGCTAGACAGTCCTAGTAGCAACAACAGCTTTAAGATAATATCATAGAAAGTCATCACCTGTCATGTTCCCTTCCAAATGCAATATCATATCCTGAGATCTTTTGTTATTGTTTCTCTTTGCACCACCATTTCCAAAGATATGGACATATATAGCTCATTTCCAGTGTTAATAAACAAATGTTAAGATATTTCTTTTCAACTTTATGCTTTAACTTGGCTTTCAGTAAGGATGCATGTCTTTCTTATGAATATCTGCAGCTTCATAGTGTTACTTTGACCAATTCTGGTTTGTCACTCTGTTGCTCTGCTACCAGTATTTTTTGATAACCAGATCAGAGACATTTCTCCTGTCCAAGGTATAAAAAGTCTTTATTGATAACCAAAAAATAACACGAATGTCACATTTGAGAGATTATCGCTATCAAGGAGCTGCATTACAACACATCACTTATACATTTATGTACATTATTGCCACTTATTTTAAAAAATATCTGCCTTCCGTCCCTAGAAATGGATAAATCTGCATCTCACAACAGATAAGTCATCAAAGATTAACGCTTTTACTCAGAATGCAAATCAACATTCATTTTCATTCAACAACCTGACAACGTTACACGCTTTGTGTACTAATATTACTCTTCAGTTTCACTAATTTTCATCACAGTGACATCCTCACACAAATCTGTGACCGTAAATAATTTACTCTCATTTATTAAATGAATCTACATTGGAACTACTTTCTAAAAATGTTTTTTTGTATGTTTTTTTTTTTTTTTAATATATATAGTGTGTACACATTGAACATAATATTGACAGAAGAAACGATTGCATTTTGAAGTTTTCAGAGCACCGCAGATGAGGATTAGATCAAAGTGGAACAAAATTCTTACCTCAAAAGATTAAAAAAAAGAATAAAGCGTTTTAATTTTACTGTTATTTTTCTGTTGCACGTAGATTTTATGTAAAACAATACACAGAGTAAATCTCTCATTTTAGATTGCTAGGGAACCACAAGGATGTTTTTAGTGTGGGCTAAATATACTATAAGCTGAACTTCAACCTAAAAAGATTAAAAGAAAAAAAAACTTGCGACAAAAAAATGAAAATTAAAAATGAACAGGCATCACTGATGTCACAGTCTGCGGTTCACAAGGTTTGGGTTGTTATTGTGTGCTGCCAGCACGTGAGGGTGCTGCTCTTTCCCAGTGGCCACCTGAGCCTGCAGCGGCTGGTTCTTGTTCTGTGGTGCCGGGTTTGCTGCCGTTCCGTTTGTCCCTTTCTGGGGGTTGTAGCTTTTTGGTTTGGGGATTCTGGTGGGTCCTGGTCGTCGGAATGCTTCTAGGGGTATCTGCGGAAAAAACACAGATAGTGTGGGCGATAGTGTAGTTTTAAAGACTGCACTGTGGCTTATTTGTTTTCACAATGCAACAGATAAATAGAGGACGAAATGGGAGGAAATGGGATATGCACAGTCTGCAGGAAAGGATTTTATACACAAAAGGTGGGTTTGCAGTTTTTACCAGATAAAGTCTCTGATTTTGACTTGATCCACAGGGTGAATTGTTTCCAGTGGTTCCGTCAAGATCTGATGCAATACTGATAATGACCACTAGATGATATCAGATCATATTTAATGGACAGTAAACGACTGCAGTGCCAAAACTTTGACTGCATTACTGCTGCACTTTGGCTTTGTCCCCAAAAAAACTCTTTTAGGTACAAAGTCAAAGAAAAAATTTGTTTCTTTTTTTTCCATTTTTGATGGTCAAAAGAACCATCTCATTGTAACTGGATCAGATAGTATAATTGTCTATATACATTATTCTCATATATTACAGAAGCAATGTGTAATATTGAAATTGTAAGCAATTTTACCAGTGACTAGGTGGCTACGGAAATCTATAACATCCTTTTGAGAATGTTGCATATGGTTCACTGTTATATTATTTACATTCTTAAGTTCAATAATTACTTTTTCAGTTAATGTATCTTTTTCATTCTGTGTCCTGTAAGTTTGTTTTTGCCAAAGAAAAGTAAAACATGTACAAGCTGTAATAATTAGTCAAAACTATTTTGATAATGAATGCAAAAAAGACGGTATTTTACATAATTTTCTGACATTAGATAGACAAAATTAATGATTGATAAATCAAGAAAATAATGTAAGGAATAGTTGATAATGAAAAATAATCATTAGCCCCAGTTTTTCTAATATCAATAACAGCATGAGTATGTTGAGTATGTTAGTGTTTAGCAAACAAGGAAATATCTTGGGGAAACATCACATTTCTCATATTCTTAAACAACTTTCTGCTCTGCTTCGTGTGCAGTCGGGGTTTTAATCAGCGTGTTTACATGCGCAGCAGCATGCCAGGACACTGAGGTTCATCACTTTTGGATCGGTGCGTGTACAGTAGAAAACATATCCTGTTTACATTAACCCTGATAAGATGTCTCCACAGTTACGAGAACCCTCGACAGCAGTTAGCGTAACGATCTGCTTACGCTCCTCAGTTGTTCATAGTGCGTTTTGTTTACTCGTTGCAATTTCATGACCAGGACTCAATGATTTATATAAACAGCTCATACATTAGCTGATAGTAGCAATTATCCAAAGTACTACGTGCATGTAAACCACACTGGCCTCCATCCTCATATTTCTAGGATGTTGGCTTTTTCAGAAAATGTCCTCGTTTCTTCCATCAGATTTCCTGTTTTTATATTGAATTTGTTGATTGAATTAGCTGTATAAATCAAATGTCAGAAAAATGAACAGTCAGATGGCACAGTCTCTCTGTCTGCTCCAGAGACTAAATTAGCTATCAAAGGATGTAGATGGCACATAATTTCATTTGAAATCAAACTGTCATAGCTCGGGTCTTTGTTTTTCTCAGCATCTACTTTTGGAAAAGGTAATTTTATTATTAATGCCCTTAACACCACCTCAAATTTGATTTAATATAGCTTCAGCACTCTAGATAACTGTATGCCTCGTTCCTGTTTGAAACAAAAAAAAAAATCCAACTTTTTTGAGGCTTATTTTAAAATATTCTGGCATAGGATGTTAGTTTCAGTCTTTCTCTTTGACAATGTATCATTGATGTGGTGTAGATTTCTGCAGCCGGGTAAAACTGAAAACTTCCAGTATTTCCATGAGTTTCATCACACTTTATTCCCAAGCAACACAGCGAACAACAAACCTGACCTCTAACAAAAAAGTACTTGGACATGTTCATGCGTGGCTTGAGGTTTTGAGAATTAGGCAAAAATCTGCAGTGAACTATGTCCTTTAATATTCATACAGGGTATAAATTTTCAGAATAAGTAGGGCCTCCGCTTCAACGGAGCTAATGGGCCAGAAAATCTGCACGGGCGCCACGTCATGGGAATGTTGTTGATTTTAACTGGAAAGAGACCTTAATGTGCGGCTTTGTTCTCTCGTATATCAGTGGTGCAGCAGGAGTTCAACTAAGTACTTCCCCTGCCCATCGCCCTGGACTACCGGCGCGGCTGTCTCCATGGCGACCAAACACGGGGTTTGTTTTGGTGCTTATGCTGCAGTGTTAGAGAGAGAGAGAGAGAGAGAGAGGCTACTTTCATAGTGTCTCGCGCTCTCACACTCGGTATGGAGCCTTTTGTTTAGAGAATGCCCCCCCTACCGCCATTTACCCCCCCCCCCCCAACCCCTGATTTTTATTGCTCCTGTCGGTCAAGGTGAGCAAAATTCCTCAGCGATCATAATCATCGTGGGCTTAAACACAAGGAAATCCGCTCTAGCCTTCGGCGTGATACACACCTTGTCTTTCTGGCATGTGATGTGGCAGTAATTAGGCCCTCTTGGCTTGTCTCAGATCAGTAGCCAATTGTTCGAAATCACATGAGCAATTTAGTTTTGTTTTGTTTCTTTTTTTTTTTTTTTTGATGTCTCAGTTTCACGCCAATAACCCTGCCATTTATCAGCCTCATCAGTATGTTTAGTGTGATTACAGCCCCCGTTTTTCGGCCAACGGACACAAGCATTGCTCTGCAGGCCTTTCAATGAAATCCCGTTTCGCCCCCGGCGTGTCACTCGATACTCATTTTATCGGCCTGGCTGTGGACACCGTGCACAATTCTGTCTTCCCTTGGCTGAACCAGATGAGTGCAGTTAGTAAATCAAGTAAGTCTAAAGTGAGTCAGGGGGTAATTGAGGTCGCAGACAGCAATCCCAGCTGCTGGTGGCTTTCTCAAGTAGTGGTCTAATGAATAGCATCTTGTTTAGCCCCTGCATCATTTCGCAGTGCCCGGACTGCTTTGGATCCAGTTTCTCCAGCTGTGCTCCTTCCCACTCATTCAATTTAATGCTTGATTTAATCATCTCCTTCTTGTCACACTGATTTTGTGTGTGTGTTGGTGTGTGTTAGTTTGTGTATGTCTATGTGTGTGTGTTTGAGCTGGGTCTGCCTCTTTTCCTGCAACAGTTGTCTTGCTCCATCTATATGACACTGATGATTTGGTTTTATAGTATTTTTGATGATTTTATCAACTCTCAGCTCTGTGCCCCACAAACTTACCTGTCTAGTTCTTGTCCGTTATAGATTATTGTTAAATCGAATTCAAGCTCTCCTAATTTTTTTTGGAGGGCTTTTGTAAAATTTAAGAATCTAGGAAAGGAGGAGGGTTTGAGGATGTACCTGGGTGGTAAGAAGAGGAGTAGATTATCTCAGAATCTGTCTTTTACCCTACTCAAATGAGTGCTTCTTCACCATGGAGACTTGACCTTGAGGGCAGCTATCTTACTCACTATATTGCCTGGATCCTGAGCTAATTAAGTGTCCCGCATGACTATGAAGCGAAGAATGCCAACTCTTGTTGATTTACCGTACTAGCAAGACTGAGGCCTGGCACCAGTGTCTGTACACGCACACACATAATCCCAAGATAGACTTGCATATGACGCACCAGTAGAGTACATATTAAAATCTCTCAGTGGCTTTAAGCTATCATAGTAACTGTGCACATTCTATATACATATCCTTACTTTGCTCTCATTAAGACTTACATTCTTTCTTTTATTCACATGTACAGAAAAATACTACAAGAGAGGCCCTTTTGATTTCAGAACTTGTCTCTAAGTAAGATGTTTTTTTACAGTAGCTCTATGTGGAGACATGACATTAATGAGTGTACCACAACAGATAAAATCATCCCACATCCCCTCCTCTGTGTCCTCTCTCCCACATCCCTTTCATTCCCGTCTTCAAATCTCCATACACTCATCATCTTGTTCTGACCTTCAGCTCAGATCTAATTCGAACAAATCGCACGTATGCGGTAACGTTTCCACTGTGCTCCAATAAAACCACATGTAGAAGAATGCATATACATGGAGGAACATTCATGAGCTATGCTGGTGAGTCATTTCGAAGTATTTGATTCATGGGAGAAAGAAAAATAAAACAGACGTTTTGGGTTACTACCCAGTGAAAAGCAAGCTAATTAAGACTTTTTGCTGAAAGACCTCTAAGATTAAGCTATCAACAAATACATTAGTAATTCTCATCCAAACATTGTATCAGATTTTTTAAATGGGCTTTTAGATGTATACTGTACGTTTCCTGGGGTGCAGTTAAGTGTTGAAACTTTTCTATGTTTAAACTATGTTCCTCCCAGAAGTATATGCCTTTCAGAGAAGTGCCCCTGCTCCCTTGAGGAACTCAGTGTGTTGAACTAGGCCAATTCAACATGTGGCATGATGGTCAAGATAAACTGGGAGTATGGCCTTAATAAGCACTGTCACTGAGGGCCAGAGAGAGATGCATTTGTCTGAATTTGTTTTGATTTTTTAAAATAACTTTTTTAGACTTCCTTGGACATTCAAAGAAAATAATTATGAGTTTTAAATGTCTTGAAAATTTTCAAGGTCCACTGAATTGTAACCATGTTTCACTGATACCGTATATGAAAGTCCACTGGAGAAGAGAACTGTAATTCCTTAAAGTCCTTCATGTTTTAGAATATAAGATTTGCCTCTGACAGCAGCCTTATGGAGCGCCGCTCTAATGTTTAAAGGTTTTAAGCAGAGTTTCCATGGTATCATTTAAGAGAACTCCAAGTTCACATCACACTGGTTTTCATTCTCGGTCACTGGGTTTCTGTGCTCTGGATGCAAGGAGAAACTATGACATCAGCCTATGATTTTAACACAAGCAAGCAAACACATGTGAGAATCCCAGGAGGTTTTTTGCCTTGAAATCTGGTAAAGTACGAACAAAGTTTTTTTTCAGACAACTCTTCCACTTGGGTATTATTTAATGGGATCTAACAAATGTTGACAGTTTTCATGTTAAAATCTGAGAAAGTAAATTGCAACCCTTCGACTACACACTGTGTAACAAAAACACATTGGATTTAAAGTGTTAAAAAGTTACTGTGCATGCACCAAAAAATCAAAATCAAACAAATGATTTCAATTCAATTGCGTTTTCCTCTGATTATTTTTAATTTTACACAATCAAAACATGCTGGATTTAGTGGATAAATGAAATTGGCAAGCATGGATGACAAACTAAAACATAAAACTTTTTTGCACACTTTAATTCTCAGAAAGTCAAACAACTTTATCATAATGCACTATGTGTAATATGAAGTATAAAACTGGTATGATACATCAGTGTGAATAGTCTGACTATATGGCAAATTTGCCATTGAGTACAATACAGTAAGTGCACATAAGTTAAAACCCGGTGTTAATGTCAAATTATATCAAATTTGCTAGTGCTTTCGAATGGTATTGTTTTCTCATGCAGGCAAACAGTTGTTTGAACTTAAATCACACAGAACCAAGCAAACCAACCAAACAAAAAGGAAAACTTTCAAACCCCAGTTTAAGCTCATAAATCAAGTAAAACAGACATATAAATGTATCAGGGTATAAAGATGGGGTGTAAGGATCTAAGCTTGTATTGGATCTCATGGGTGGGAGTCATTAACAAAGGATGGGATGGAGGGTTTTGGGGGCTATCAGGTCAGTCATAGGCATTACTTACTGTAATTTGTGATGGCCTTTGGATTGGGGTGGAGGTGGGCTTAATCATGATGCTACTTGTGATTTTGCTGTTGGCTTTGGCAGTGGGAGTACTGCAGTTTGCAAGCACCTGAGTCCTTTGCTCCTGGAGTCCAGGATTGTGGCATGGACTCAGCATTTGTGTCGGAGTGCTGATGCTCTGAATGAAGGGGCTGCCTAAGTGAATGTGGATTTTGTTGTCCTCTGTGGTGATGACGTTAGGTCCTGAGCTGTTAGACCTCTGGACCTGCCAGTTGCTTTGCCTTTCCGGGGTCACACGGAAGACGGCATGCCCCCCGACAACCTCCACTGGCTCCGTGGAAAGGGAGCGGTCAGGGGTTCCAGTTGTGACCGACACAATTTGTATAGGTGACATGGCTCTGTCTGGTGTTACAGAGCCACAAGAGTCTGGGGTCATCGCTCTTGAGTATGTAGCCATGGTGAAAGGTGATAGGGCCCTATCTGGCGAGCATGGCTCATCGGACACAGGGGAGCCTTTAGATTTTGTTGTTGGGGAAATGGATTTTGTAGTAGGGGATATGGAAGCATTCTGGATGATGGTAATTCTCTGTTTTGGTGGACCTCCACTTGTGGGTATGACGGCAGTGCTGGTGAATGACTGGGTGTTTTCTGTGGTCGGGCTGGTGATCTCTAGGGTTGCTGTGTTGTGTCCGTGATCAGGAGTAACTTTAATGTGCAGGGGCTGCCCAGGGCTGTGAGTCAGCACAACATCTCCAGGCTGGACGTGGTTACCATTCTGCCGTGCCTGCACTTTGCCATTCACCTGATTGGGGGTGTCTTTGTTTTTAAGGAACGGGACTCGTGCTCTTCTCATGTTGTTGTTTAGGTTATTTACATTACTGATGAGTGAGGGGCTGCATTTGGTGAGCTGAAGCTCGTTGCTGTAATTTGCATTGTCTTCGGGATCACTGCCGTCATACAGCTTGCCATTCACCACAGCACGTTCCAGTGGTGCCACTGTCTTGCAGTTGGGAGACATGAGGTCGAGTGGCTCTGTCTGAACTTCCTTGGTGGAGACATGGAGGTCTGAAAAGCGCCTTCCGTTCATGCCGGGGCGAAGACTTTTGCTAAATCGTCTGTATCTTTCAAGCTCTCGAGTGAGTGTCTCCATTTCCCTGGCCAGTTCTTTGTTTCTGACCTCCTGCTGGGTCAGTTTTCTTTGCAATGTAGAGTGGTCAGTTTTCATACGGCAAATGGACTCTTCTGTTCCCATGTATTCATGAATCTTCTCTTTCAGAGCTGCTACCTCTCTGGTCAAATGGCTAGACTTAAGCTCTTCCTCCTTTAAGCGCTTATAAAGAACATGCTCTTGGTTGCACTCTTTCTTTTCAGCCAGTTGATACTTTGAAAGTTCTTTTCTGGATATTTCCAGCTCCTCCATCAAGGCTTTAGCCTTCTCTTGTTCATTGGTGAATCTTTTCTCCAGGGATTCAAACTCCTCCGTTTTTAACAAATCACCTTCTACCACCTTCATGTCCTTTAATTTGCGTCTGAGACGTTCAACCTCCTGCGTCAAATCCTTTACTTTGTTGTCTTCCTGTTGGAAGCGGTTAGCAATAGGTGTTTTGATGTGCTCCTCTTTAGCTTTGTTTCTCAGGTGTTCCCTCTCGATGGTCTCTAGCGATTGCAGCCTTTTCTTCATCATATTGATCGTGGACTCCAAATCATTGCTCTTTTCCTCCTCAGCCATCAGCTTGGCCTTTAAGTCGTCCCTCTCCTTTGTGGCATTGCACATTTTCTCCTCCAGCTCGGCCTTTGACCTCAGTGCTTTCTTGCTCTCCTCAATTAGCTTCTCTGTGACAGATGTAACTTTGTCTTGCTCAGCCTGAAGTTTGCCTGTGCTGTTCTGGACCTTGTTCTCCATTTGCTTTAGCTTCTCTGCCATTGCCTTCCTCTCATCCACCAGCATGACTGTCAGAGTCTTTAACTTGGTTAGGTCTTCCTTCAGTGTCAGCTCAGTCTTTCCCAATTGGGTCTCAGCTGCCTCAAGTTCTTTGACCCTAACTTTCAAGACTTCCAGCTCACTGGTCAGAACCTTTGACACAGTCCTCTCCTTCTCCAGGTTACTTTTGAGTGAGCTGCATTCTTGTTTGCTCTTGCTGAATGCGTCCTCTAATTTTTCCAAGTCCATAATTCTGTGGTTCAGTTTATCGACTTCAGCCTTCAGGTTTCGGCTTTGATTCGCCTCTTTCTCTAGTTTCTTGTTGAGGTCCCTGCAGTGGTCCTCCATTCTGATCAACTCTTCATCCTTTCCCTCCATTTCAAGTACCCTTTTCCGTAACTCTTCAAGCTCAGACATGAGACTAGAGTTTCCACACTCACCACGGCTAATTTTGTCTCTCAGCTCCTGCAGCTCTTCCTCAGCTCTGCGCAGGGTCTTGTTGGTCTCCTCCAGCTCATCAAGCTGCCTGCTGAGAGTTGACAGTTTCTGGCGCAACTGCCGGCTTTGAGCATCCTCGCTGGTCAGTTTGGCAGTCATGGTCTCTTGTTCCTGATGGTATCGACAGGCTTGGTCGCGCAGCTCAGACTCCAAGCGAAAGACCTTTTGCTCCTCTTCCTGCAGACGGGCATTAGCTGAGCTCAGCTCCTCCTGGGATTGTGAGGCACTGGCACTCAGTTCTTGGACCTTAGCTGTTTGTTGACTCAGCTGCTCAGTGAGACGCTGTTGTTCATCAACAACCATCAACGCAAATGACTTGAGTTTTGTCAGCTCCTCCTTCAGGCTTGTGACCTTTTTGTTGTTCTCGTCGTCTTTTCGCTCTTGGTAGGCCTTCTCTTGATCAATTAACAGCTTCAACCTGTAAAAAAAACAAAGAAAACATGATCTTCAAGAAATCCAATTCAGAATTAGTTATTTACATGTAGAAATTGTAAGAAAATTTAGAACAAGACTGGCAAAATTTTCAGTATTGCAACATTAGTTTACTCACTAAAGTTGCACCTCTTCTTTATTTATGTTCATCAACAGTTTTATGAACTTTTTAAAATTAACTTCCCTTTTTTGGGTTTTGGTTTTTTTTGTTGGTTTTTTTTTGGCTAATATATGAAAGGTCCTTGACAAACTCTCCACCCCACTGTCATTCCCCATTGGGCCCACTCCAAGCAATGACACATCATAAACACTGTTATTTTCCCTGCATTTCTGAGGAGGACTAAAGGATTTATGTCATGGAAAATTTAACACATCATAAAAAACCATTACTTTAACTCTCTCAGGTTAGTAGTCTGAAATACCTGTGGTTCATTTTTTTTGTTCCCTTGTTGCCAGCTAATTCTCATATGGTTTGGAAACCTGAGTTACCGCTGTAAATATTCGTCTTTGAGTTTAACTTTGAGTTAAACTTTGAGTTCTTTGAGTGAATTTCTAAAAGTTTCCGTTGTAGTCAAGCATGTACCATAAAACCCGTTATGCCCTCTGGGAAATTATGGGAAAAGACTGACACTCCAAATGGTGACATTGACCTCTAAAAATAGTGTGACATATTATTAACAAAATACGAGGATGTTTCGGATCAGGATATATTTTTGATAATTTTTGTTGTTTTATGTTAATCTGGAGCATTCTTTAGTCAAATATATACCCATTATATGTTATTTTTCAAAAAGCAAGTAAATGCTTGTTGATGGGGAGGAAATGGTCTCAAAGTTGCACAAGATGAAGTGAAAGTATAAATAAAAGGCAAGTTCTCACTCATGGATAAAAATCAAAGTAAGAAAGAATAGATTAAGCATATTCATTTGAGACTTGGAGTAAGCAATGTTTCTTCTGCGAACATAAACATACAATAAATTACTGTCAGAACTGATAAAAAAAAATTGACAAAAACCAAAGGCTGTCTGCTAAAAAAAAATCATTTTGACAGTATAGCATATGTAATATTTATATTTCCACAACTAACTGCGTCTTATATTTCTACACATGAAACCCAGATGGGGCACAAAGCACTCATATGATGTCAAGGTACATTACATGTGCACCATTGGATGCAGTTGCAGTGCTTTAAGTACAGTGTGTGTAGCCGGGGTCAGTGCGTCTGGCATATGCATACATTACCGGGCCAAAGTCTCTACACCCCCAGGGGAAGGGATGTTATGACTGCTGTGTGTGCAGCTGCCAGGCATTTCCACACAGATGGCCCGCTGGCATGGAACAATCCTTTAATTAAGGGGTTCCTCTACTACCAGCCCTCCTCCCCCCTTACCAAAACCACCACCACCTACCCTCCCCGATTTTTTTTCTTATACATTTAAAGGAATTCCCCCTGCTTCCAAAGGCAATTACAGTCCCACGGAGTTTATACAGAAATACACACACACACACACACACACACAGACGCACCCTCTCAGGGATCACTAACTCCACATGTACACTAGGGTTGTGGGCTATGATGTAAGTGTGGTAGGGTGGGTCACTTCTCAGCAATAGAGTATATGTCATTTCTTTCTCCGGTAGCTGCTAAAGGGTAGGAGCGGGTTCAGGGACACATGTAACTGGATCCATGTGTTGTACATGACTCCAGGCCATACAACACTCTATAAAACGTAATAAGAATATGCATAATAATTAAGAATTCATTATGAGTGTGGTTTAGGCAGATCAGGAGATGTTGGGTTTTTTGTGGCCATGTTTCAAGAAGCAAATAAACTATGATTATTCATCCTGAGTTTGACCTAAATGTTGCTGATGCTTTTTTTTTTCTTTCTTTCCATCTCACAAGGATGCGCCATTCAGCCAGGGCATAGTCAGAGTAGTTTGGGACAAAATGAAAGCTGGCGCAGCCAGAAAGATGGAAAGTCAACAAGTATATTTACTTGAGTACTCTACTCAAATACAATAGTTGCATTTTGTATCACTTTACACTTCTTCCCCACTACATTTGAAGGCAATTGTTGCACATTACACTGTGCATTTTTTGAACAGCTTTATTTTATAG
Organism: Istiophorus platypterus; assembly: GCA_016859345.1. Taxonomy (NCBI): domain Eukaryota; kingdom Metazoa; phylum Chordata; class Actinopteri; order Istiophoriformes; family Istiophoridae; genus Istiophorus; species Istiophorus platypterus. Next base: position 9,513,245 of record CM029131.1, on the reverse strand, counting down.
TTACTTTGCAGATTCAGACAATAGAAAATGCAAGCAACTAATGAATCCGGATGTATGTTATAAATACAGCTACCCAACAATACATGAAGTAGTTAAAGTCAGCCCTATCATCACCGGCTCCAACACTAAAGCATTGTATAAACATTAATGCACCAACAATTATAATCCAATAATATAATATTGATTGTTCTGAAATGGGCCATTCGGTGTGGATATTACTTTTAATTTTGGTACTTTGAGTGTATTTTGATGCTTGCATTTAAGTAAAGTAAAAAAATATGAATGTATCACTATTGTAACAGCAGTTCTACACTGTGATGTTTCTGCTTTCACTTAAAACAAAAGATCTGAGTACTTCCCTCCCTGACTATTCTATCACTTTCGGCAATATGGTTTTCAACAGAAACTGTAAACCAAACCCTAATTCCACCAGAAACAACTGTTAAACACTTTTTTTTTTCTTAAGTCTGCGAATATTCCAGGTGCTCAGAGTTTTTCTGCCTGGCTTTGTTGACTTAAAATTTGCCCCCGTTATATCTTGGCTGTTGGCTGAAGTGTTGATAACACATTTGAATCATCTTTCATACATTTTTCAAGGACTCTGGATAAGTTTAAGGAATGTCGTTTAAAAGAAAACATGTCTGCCTTATCTAGAAACATACATGTGTTGAGAATTCTTTTTCTTTGAGTGGATTGAACATGTAGAAACAGTAAGTTTCTAGCAGACATCTCTCTTGCAAACTAGCCCGTTGCCTGTAATCACTGTTTATTCAATCTCTTATCTCAGTCCCCACTGTTTTTCTAATGATGTCATCAGCCAAAATAGAGAGAGAAATGTACTTTGTTCCCTAGTAGGACTGAAAACTGTGTCTATCACACTGTTTTTAAAAATACTTATAGGTCCTGAGCTGGATATTGTTTTCAAAGGCACTTTACAATAATAAGTCCTTTGAGAGGAAACTGCATGGCTCATATTCTTAAAAGACCCTGCTCACCTCACACCAGTGAAATCACTTGTAGCCCTTTTATAGGACTGTTTTGCTCTATTCCCAGTGCACTTTGTGGTACATAAGGAAATGCTGGTCTAGATCTGTTGTTCCTGAACTTTGTCTCATTAAGGACACACACATAGATGAGGGTATTTAGCCAACACAGTCACATCTGAGACCATTTTTGTTGTTAGATATAATTCAGTGCAGACTCGAAAGTCTCTGTGTTAGAGATTTGGGGGGACAATAAAGGGAGTGACCTTTAGTGAAAACATGTCGCTAACCAAACTGAAAGAGTAGTAGTGGCTCCATTGACCAGCCTTGGCCATCTAATATAAGTCAGTAGAAGCAGCTGCCATATGCCAGCAGGGAACACATAAATAATAGAGCTGATCTGTATAGCATTTGTCCACGTTTCCATCCCCGTCATGTTTTATCTCTGTGTCGTTATAGGAGCAGCCCCCTTTTTGCAGCTTGAAAAAAGATTATTTTTGAGGCATAAATTTTTAAAATGCTGCACATAAAGCCTGGTGACATAACAGTTTCATGGCTATCAACGTTACAAGGCACCTTACCACCCACTCTGCAGCCTGTACAACCTTTGCAACAGGCACCAAATTCAGACCGGGCCCCCCCCCCACCACAGAGTGTCGTTAATGTTTCACGGAAAAATAGGGCTGCACAGAGTTATTTGTGGGGTTTGGATGTTGAAGTCGATATCTTAACTTTACAGGATTTTTTCTGGCTTTGTTGCTAGTGTATTTTTGCCTTACCCTCAAAGGTAAGTTAACATAATTGCCATTAAAAGAGGGAAAAAAAGGAAGCATCCAGTTGCGAGCAATCCACCAAGCCCTAAAGTCACAACTAGCACACATTAGAGCTTTTACAGAGGGCTTCCCTCTCTTTACATTGCTCCCAAAGCTGGAAACTGTGGCTCACCCGCTGCTTAAAGCTCCGTTACATGTTCCATATGTCATGGCCGCAGTGCCATTTCCTAACCACAAGTGGTTAGGTTATATATGTTCAGAATGATGTATCCTGTGCACACACACATGACCACCTCCGCTTCAGCGGAGACTTGTGGATGGTGGGCTGAATGCCCTCCAGTGTGACTGAGTTTGAAGGGAGGACGCTGATTAATGCAGTGCATGGACTTTATTTAAAGTCCACACCGCCTAAGTGATGTGCCCCCAGAGTGCAACAAACATGTGTAAAATATGTAGCAGTGATATTTATTAACTTCCTGGTGGTGGCAGTAAGGATGATGTAGTGGTGTGTTACTAAGAGACCTACGTTAGACTGTGCTAATTCAGTTTGTTTCGGAATAAGTTAGATTATATTTACAAAACCATGAATATACATTATGGAAATGTTGCTTCCTGAAAGCCCCCATTCAGTGACTTAATACCACAGATAATTCTGTCCTTAAAACACAGCTGCTGTTTTATACAATGGAGTTCTTTAGATGACTCTCAATCACAGTTTTATAATTGAAATTATTATAGTCAGCTTCCATGCAAGTAGTAATAACACTATAAAAGCAAGAGTCTATGCTTTTATGTCTAATGTTAAAACACGGATTTTTGTATTGATTTCCAGGAAAACACAATCTAGGAAAAGAACTAGATTCATCTGAAAATAATGTTCTTAGTAGGTTAAAATACCAAATACCTCCTGGGATTTCTGGTAAAAAAAGAAAAACGAATGATATGTACATAACCAGACATTTAACATACAATATATAGAGACTTTTCACTCCTCTGTTAAAATGGGAAACAAGTATTCCTGTATAATGTATTATGAATATCTTGTGTGAAACTGAGTCATCCCTTTTTCTGCAATGATGCCATCTTGACAAATTCCTGAACAGTGTTATTTCGCGGTCCGTAGTTGGACATGTTTTAACGGCTCTTTCCTCCGACATTTGGATTTAAGCCTCATCACTGTTTGAACAGTCACTTTCTTAGGTCAAGTTTGCAGTGGCAGATCACTGAGTCCGACTCCTCTGCAAGCATGTCAGAACAGCCACTTCCCCAGTTTTTTAATAATAAATCAAAATGTGTTCCAGCATTTCTTTAGGAGTAAAAATGTGATGAAATGAAACTGAAATTAAACTGATATGTTAATCGTTTCCCACTACAGTTTATATATAAAACTTTTTAAGGAAGTTAAAATTTTTGTTAAAGATTTTGTTATACTTGACTGAAGAAAAAAAAGTTCTACTGAGTGTTATTAACCTCATAGAACAGTTATTTTAAATGTTTTAGAAGAAATTTATAGTAAATGTAACAGTAACTCTAAAACCTTAAAAAAGTATTAATAAAGACAAACTATGAAACTTAATATCACAAAGTACACAGCAAGAAATGATGCTACACTGGTTTGTAAACCTAGAGATGTTCAATCAAGAGATCGACAACTCTTAAAAGTTTTCAAAAAAACATTTTTTTCCCCACAAATACTGAGTTTTGTATTAATGTCCAGTCTGCCTACCTGTGCCACAGACTTTCCAGGCTTCACTGCCTTAAGATCATTATCTTGCCGTAAGACAGCCGACCCTCAACTCCTCCTCAGTGTGCGAGTCTCACTCTCTTAGTAGCTGTAATGCGGGCATTCCTGCAGTCAGACCAAACAATAAGGGATGTGCTCCCTGCCTATGGACCATTACATCATCAGCATGTCCTTATATGGAGCTTTGCATTGCAGAGACTTGCAAGAAGGGGGTGTTCTTGCTCGTGTGTGTCAGTGTGCTGTGTGTTCATGTCTGAGTGTTTGAGCGAGCCCTCCGAAGTCACTGTTTAACTAAAGGATGTGGCAGAGGAGAGGGAAAGGTTTTTGTTGACGTATGTAAAGTGTGAAATATCTGCCCGGTCTGTCACTTGCTCTGGAGGCAGGGAAGTAGGTGAGGAGAGACGAGGAGTTCGAGTTACGGTGTTTCCTTCTGGCTCTTGTCAACTTAAAAGTCATTTATTCGGCCAAGGAGGGAGTAAAAAAAAAAAAAAAAAGAATCAGCATGCGAAGTTCATAAGAAATTCTTGGTTGGGGATTTGTAATTGAGACCAATGCTGAAAAATAAGACAAGACATGTAACTCATATCTTTGACACGTGAAATGAATATTCACAGCCCCCACCTAAGAGACTCCCTTGACAGTTTTGCTGAAATGTTTTGTCACTAATACCGTTGCTGATCGAAGTCATGGATCGTGCCAATAGCAGCTCGCTTAGTTTCACGGTGGAATGCTTGCGATGCTAACATGCTGTTTCAGGGAAACTCGGGGTAAAAAATACTTAGTCTCCGATGTATTCGACGTAAAACAGAAAGTGTCACAGTGTCTCTCTGACGGTTATTTTTGTGCACATAATGACTGATTGAGCTGCCAGGAATTTTATCTTTTCTCTCAACACGTCTTTGAACTACTTCTACTATTTATGCCATTGATTCTTCACGATGATATGTGGCACATCGTATCAGTTTACATCAGCGATCTTTATCGCGGAAAAGTAGAAAAACAAGAATAAACCTCATTACAAGTTAATGTACTGCTTTAAAAGTTGTGTTCATTGGAAAGAACATATCTATTGTGAACAAATATCATTATGATAATATAATTATCAAAAGAAAAAGTTCTCATCATGCAAAATGGCACATTTAATTGTGTTTTTATGCATGATAGATCATTATTTATTGTTAGAGGAATAGTTTGACATTTTGGAAAATAAAAAACCACAACGTGTTGTTTTTCCACATTGGTTTTTCTATGAATTATTGAACTTTAGAGTGGATTTTATTACCTTTGGACAGAGCCAGGCTAGCTCTTCTCCCTGTCTCCATTCTTTATGCTAAGCTAAGCTGACTTTGTCCTGGCTCTCCAATTTTATGTTAACAGATTGAATCAAGAATGGTACCAGCCCCTCAGAAAAAGAATGCAAATAAACATGTTTTCCAAATTATAAACCATGGCCTTAATGATTTATTGGAATGATCAAACAATTGCAAGGGAGTAAAAAGTGTAGTGGAATGCAAAGGCACAAAATAGTAAAAGTTCCACAAAAAACACATTTAAGTAAGGCACTTGGGTAAAAGTACTTTCCTGGTTTCCTCTACAGCCGGACATCTTGCAGTGAGCATTGTGAGAATGGGTTGGGTCCAGGGTTGGGCGATCAAACATCTCACCTGTGGGTGCTGAAGTGGCTTAAAGCTAATGCTCCACAAACAAAACAATGGCTTTTCATGTGAGACTGTAATCATAGCTTAAGCCAGCACACATTTCTCTTTATCAGAGGCACATTGTTCAGCTTACAATGCCTCCGTCTTTGCTTCACTCATTATCAGATTGCTCTTACCTAACTCATAGATTTCTCTGGCTAGAGCTGGTGACCAAGTCCATCTTTTTGTAAAGACTCAACATTGTGCTTCACCAAATATCTTATGATGGGAGCAAATTTTCCAAGAAAGTTTCAGTCTTTCTATTGTTCTGAGAAACGTGTGTTTACTAAAACAATGGGACTCGTAACGCTGCATGGTGCACAAACATATGGGCAAGTGACATAAACACTTCCTTGAAAAACATGGTTCAAGAACAACAGGACCTCATGTTTGGTGTAAAGCAACTATCCATGACATACAATAAGACATACAATAAAACTGCAATGCAGACACAAATACACACCAGTCTCTAAAAACACAAAGCACATTCTGTCATTATGTGCTTCAGGAAGAGTCTTGCCGTTATAAGTAAACCCAGCAGTGCAAGGGAATAACAAGGGCAAGACTCTTCCTGTCTCCTGCCCACTAAATAAAATATGTCATGGCTTCACAATGGCTGAGGTCACTGTTTAATAAATGTTACGAGCATTGCCAACCTAGTTGTGGGAAGCAGAGTTTCGCTAGATTGAATTAAAGCTGCGCTAGGCAGAACTTTTGTGTAAAAATAAAAGCATGTAATACATATTTGACCAACATGGTGATCCAGATCAAACATGGATAAGTGTTGGGCAATCAGTGCACGTCATCCAATCTAACTTCATGACCCGTCCTTTCCGTTGAACTCTGGTGGCGGCTGCTGCACAATTACAAGTCCCCAGTTGCCCTCCTTTGTACTGTCCATTAATTTCTGTCTTTACAAGATGTAATTACACAACAGACTTACAATAATGATAGGAAACAAAGCCGGTATGTTCAGTTTGAGTCAGCTTCGAGTCCACAAGCATCTATGAACAATCTTCCCCAATTTCTGAACAAGTCCACAAATGTAAAACAGAAATCTCCTGTCTTTGACCAGCAGTGTATTCCAAGCAAAATTTAATTTGGTGTGCTCTCAAACTGCTGACAAATGAAATAAATGCCGCCGTCCAGACTGTGACTTGAACTCTGTTGGTTCAGTGGCACATAGAACGGAGTTTGTGAGTCGGCAGGCACGATTCGCAAATTCCTAAAAACAAATAAACGGAAAACACGTGTTCGATGACATATGTTAAAAAAAAAACAAAAAAAACCTAAATGCAATTATTCACTGTGATTTTGACCAATTGGAGGAGACTGTTGTTGGAAGACAATGAATGAGGCTGTGTGAAAACATCTGTATGGCCAGCCTGCACTTGCAGCGCCAACAGAAGCCAAAGATAGCATTTGTTTTTGGTCAGGAACTCACCATGATGCCTGGCCAACACACCAAATTTGATTTGGTTTGGAGAGTACTTCAAGTCTTAAACTTTTTATTGAATTCACTGAGTGGGGTGATGGGGTCGGCTTTTTATTAACTGCCGTATGGCAATTGTCATGTGCATCAATGACAGCAAAAGGCCAGAGGATCAGAAGCTTGGGGAGTTGAGAGCACAACCAGAATGGCATGGATGAACTTCCTGCTGAGACCAAAGTCTCGACTCTGTTTCTTGCTCTCATTCTTTAGAGAGACCAGTTCCTGTGTCCACTTCTAAAATTATGTCAACTTGATTTTTGAAATAGACCTTTTCCTGAAGCACTCCAAAGTCTTTAAGTGGCACTGCAATGTTTTGCCACAAGGCTTTGGGGGAACTGGCGAACTGCAGCGCACACTTGGGTAAAGTAGGATTGATTACAGGCAATTTGAAACACGGTATTTCACAATCTGCAAATTCAGTGTCACGGAGTCCAACAACTGCCCACTGAGCCCCAGCTCTAAACTATGATGTATTTTAGTTTTGTGTTCTCTCCATTTTTCCCTGCAACAAACTGTTTGTTCTCAGAACAAACAATTCGGTCATCCAAAATTAGATTCTATTTATGGATCTGGACGTATTGGAGGCCCCAAAGTACTGTACACTTGAAACAGATGTCAGGGATCAAACACAAGAGCCGACCACACAAACATGTTTGCTGTGACAAGCATCTGCCAAATGACAAATAGCGGGGAGATAAAGATGTATTATATAACCTCCACGGGATGACTATAGTGCTGACAATACGCAGAAGAATGCAGAGGTTTGGGATTTGGTTTGGATGAGCAACGTGTGCGGTTCGGCAAGGCGGTCGTTAAATCCAGAGGCACGGTCTTCGGGCATTTCAACATGTTCCCCAGAGCTGGAAATTCCAAGATTTCGCTACATAGATGAATAAAAGGATGTATCTGTTGTATGAAGCAACAGGCCATTTGCGATTGGAGAAACTGGTCCCAGTCCAATCGGGACCTGCTCTCTAATGCTGTGTTTAGACCAACATTATTACTGTGTCAAAAAAAAAAAAAAACAGCCTTGGGGCATCCTTGTGGCAAAGCGGTTGAGATGCCTACCTTATAATTGCAAAGTTTCCAGTTTGACTTTAACTCGGGACCTGAGTTGCATGTCACAGCCCTCTTTTTCTTCATATTTACCATCTGTATCTACACTGTTGTTGTCCAATAAAGACGAAGTGCCAAAAAAATGTTTTGAAGAAAAACACAGGGTTGTCCAAAAAAAAAAAAAAAAAACTTGAACCGAGATCGGCTTTTACCACAACAAAATACAACATCACCCCAAAATAAACTAAATAGGCCAATTGAACACGTGCAGGCGCACATACTTGGCGGAGGACAGTGTTACATTAATGAATGCTGACATTTTACAGGTTACCTCAAAATCATCAAGAAAGAGGCAAAAATAAAAACACAATGTGTGGTTTAGCAGAGCTCATGGTTCTATAATTGTATTTCCATTCAACTGCTTTATGCTCGTTTTCAACTTACACTCAAAAAAAAAATTGGGCCGAAGGATGGAAATTCCAAAAACATCACAGGAAATATTGCAGAAAAGCTTTTGTGCTTCATGCTGCGGGGTTGGAAAAGTCGGTGTATCGACAAAGTGCACTGGAAACAGGTTTAGTGAATAAATCACGACGCACATGAGGCATGTGATTTAAACATCACCCAACTCCAGGGAGAAGCTAAACTGGCAGCAGATGAAAATATCGGACCTCTGTGGAGCAATGAGGAGACTGTAATGAAATATTTCTGTCATGTTTTCCCACAGTTTTTTGGTTGTTTGAGGTTCGCCTGGCACGCTTCTTGTTGCATCGTTGCATTGTGCAGCCTTCCTCTGAGGCGGCCTAATATCAACAGCCACCTGTTATTATGTCAAACAGGAGAGGCGAATTAATTTAGCATTTTCCTTTTCCGGATTATTCGGAAAACAATCTGAGCCACCGTCAGATGGAAACCTGAAACAGGACTTCTCCGGATTGGATTTCATCTTCTCACCGTTACCTGTGGCAACATGTTCACACCAGGACAAGGGACTAGATTTGGTCCTAATCCTCGCCTTGGCTTCAAAGGCTTGACTTCCACTCTAAAGGTTATGCGGGTGAACACATGATATGGGATATCCCCGATTTCTGTTTCTTACCGTCTCCGGCAACACGTGACGAAAAGTACGGCGGTCACGTGAGCACCACAGAGTGTGTCAAATGCGATCAGACAAAGACACTCGTAAGGAGTTTGTACGTGCACTTTTGTGCATGTACATGCGCTGGCTTATACCTGATATCTCAGGGCAGGGATCTGATAAAACCAGTAATAGATATGAGCCAGATGGGAATGACATATTGCAGAGAGCGATAAGTTTTTCCTGCCTGCTTGAGAGCCGCAGGAGTGAATATTTGTTCGTCTGACACACGCTTGCTCGTTTGTTTTGTTGTTTGGTTTTTAATTTTTGCCCTGTAGCGACATGTGCTAGTTAAGGACCTGATCAACTGTCTGCAGGCTGCAGAGCCAGACAGAGCGAGAGACAAAGGCACACACTCACCCTCTCCACTGAGTGTGATCTGGTGTTTTTGTCTAATTTCTGTGGCGCATCAGACAAACCACCTCTGTGCCGTCGCCACCGCCAAGGCCTGGTCTTGCCCCATACACTCAGCACCGTCTGACACGCACATGCTTGTGCGATACGCGCAGCCCGGGGGCTGATTACCTGACATACATACATGACATCACCGGCTTGTAATCAAATCCATATGTCTCCTTCCCTTCTCTCTCTGTCTCTCTCTCCCAGTCTATCTCTATCCCTCGCTGGAATCCTGTCTCCCTTTTAATCCACCCGTGAATTTGTCTCCATGTTCCCTTTCTGTTTGTTTTTCTTTTATCCCTTGTCCCCCTCTCTTGACTTCCCCTCTCTCCTCCGAAACCTCTCTCTGTCTTCGTCCGCCACCTCTTTTGTTTCTTTTTTCTGCCTGTCTCTTGTTTCTGATCTCAGCCTGGGCCTCAGCGTGGGCTTGGCTGTTAAACAGGAACGTGATTTTCATTGCCAGGCTAAAAACTCTCATGTGGACATTTGCTGGCCTTTTATGGCCAAAATCGGGTTTTATGGTCACTTTCTGGCTGAAGACCTTTTGTTCGTTGTTGTGATAACGTGTTATAGAGTCCAAACGGTAATTGCATGTTAAAGGTGGACTTGACTCATCTGTGTTTTGTGTTTTCCCTATGTAACTTGCTTTCTCTCATTTTCCTTTTTCTATTGTTTTCACGATTTCCTATCTTTTCCACCCTTTTTGCAACTTTTCTTTATTCTAGTCAATTTAGTCAATTTAGTCAGTGTACACCAAGGTGTGCCTGGTGCAAGGTGTGTGTACAGGCACGTATTTGTGTGTCTTTCTCTCAACTAATAAGTGAGATTATTCAAGGGTGAGGCGACCTTGACCTTTCACCTCTTCTTTCTGCCGGCTGTAACCCTCGAGGCATTTTGTAGCACTAAAGGCACGTCTGCTTCACTCTCCACTTTATAGAAAGAAAAAAAATTAGGGTTTTATTGGGTTGTTTTTCTTCTCCAGATACTTGTCACTCACAGAAGTTTATAGATTTTCCTTCGTTGAAGTTTGATGCTAATGTTAACAAGATATTTGACTTTTATGCTAAGGCCCCGAAGGTGATATGGATCAACTTTTTCCCTTAAAAAAAAGTAAAAGTCAAACTTACAGGTACGTATTTCGTGGGTGCTTTTACAGATCAGTCAACTATCATTATTAATATCAGACTAAAGAAAAATCTAAACATGTGTTCTCTTCTGTTGAGTCTGAGCGTCTGTACCTGTCACCATAACTCACTTTTACTGTTACATAACTAGGATTTCACAATCTCATGCAACCTCAGGAAACCCATGGAGCCCTTTACCTTTTTCACTTAAATCTCTGGTTTGAACTTATGTGCCAAAGGTTTTTATGTGATTATAAAAAAAATAATAAAAATCTATGATTCCATTTACAACACACAAAAATACGCTAATGACACATCCCTCTCCATCTCTGGAGCGAGGAATACAATAACAGATGTGTTTTGACAATGACAAACCATTATCAAAACTTCTCTGTTCTCCTTGATATATTCTGTGTTCAACCTTATCCATTTGCCTCTTCAGTCAGAATAGGTGGAATAATTGAGACAAACTATTGCAGTGCACTAAATGTACAGTGCAGCTCATTTTTCTTGGTTCTTGAAAGAATAATCTCTTGTTTTTCTTTCCCAGCTCCAGTGATAGGAACAAATAGTTTCTTATAGCCGACTGCGTAACGAATGAAACACATCACCCCGGCGTGGAATGATATAAGATTATGGGCAGGAATCAATCATGCAGCCTCAGATTGAAGGGTTGGACCAGGCAGACAGGCTGTAATTTACAGACTCACAACAGCTTTGTGCCAAACAAAGGATCACACTAAGAGTGCGAAATTAAGAGAGGTGCGCAGAAGTATATTTGTGTGATTGTGTGTGTGACAGTGTGTGTGTACGCACGCTGTCGACAAAGCAGGCGTGTGTCTGCTGCCCTCAATTGGTTCAGCTGATAATCATTACCCGTCCAGCACCGCGGACTTTGATGTAAATCGCAAACACTTTAAGGAGGATGTTGCGATTACTGTTTGCACAAATGTGGTGGATTTTCAAAGCCCCGAGGCCACACATTAGCCACCAGCCGCTACATGTACAGTGTGGCGAGAACTTGGCACCGGCGGGCTTTACATAATGTATAAGGTAGAGTGCAATCACAGGGGTCGTTAGATGTGGTGGAGGGACCATGTCAGATCAGAGCCTTTTGAAAAACATAGAAATGCAACCCTACTCTGAGAAGTTAAGTTCCTATACAACAAATTTCAAACAGCATAATCAAATTAGCCCAGTTCTAGCCCCCCCCACCACCACCACCACCACCACCACCACCACCACCCCCACCCCGCCCCCACGACAACTGCAGAAGTACCCCCTTGGGTTCAAGTACCCTCGGCCGAGAAACGTCGCCCTGCAGCACCGAAGCAATTTGAGCTTTAGATCCAGACTCCGGCTATCAAACGTACTCAAGTGCATGGTGGTGATTCCATTAGGCTTCACACCCTACTCCAACAATGACGATAGTGTATACACACACAGACACATACACACACTAATCTGTACAGCTGTCAGGTGAGCAGGGTGGATCTTCCTCCAGAGACTCTTTGATGGTTTCCTGATGGATTAGCATTGATTTCGAGTCCGTGGAGGAGGACAAGAGCTGCTCTCTTATCAGATTCCAGCTGAGCTCTCTCAAATTCTCAAGTCAAAAAGCCTGAAATCCTTGCTCCCATTTTCTCCACCTGCGTGCTTGTGGATTTACCTGAAAAGCTGCATTTTCACATCTTTCCCATCAACTCCAGCTTCTACACGGGGTTTTTGCAAAGGAATTAACTAGTAGGACGAAGCTGCCACTTGACTATCAGCGCAACCACTACCTGGCTAATCTCTTAATGTTTGCCTTCCCAGGGGCAACATCCACATCCCAGCCTCATCTCTGTCCTAATCAGCCCCTCAGCCTGCACCCAAACAAAGGTTGCATTTACGCAGTTAAAGATAACTGCACTTCAAAGCCTTCGGTGCCGAGGCTGTGTTTAAAAGGGAGCGTACGCGTCTGAATGCCGGAAAAATTGCAGTGTTGACCACCAGACAATGGAAACAAATGTAACGCTCCATTTAAAAGTTGTCCCAGAGCTCATCCCCCCCCAGAGCTAACGCAGCTTTCATTTTGACCGCCCACGCTTCCAGTCAAACATTTTCAGAAAGGTTCGGGACAAACAAACTTCTGTTAAATATTAGTTCTCCGGCACAGGAGGAAACTCGCAAGTTTGCCGCATCGGTGCTGTGTATCCACCGCCTACTTAGATATCTGTCTCATTTACTCATTCTCTGACTTATCTACAAACACTGTACAGCCTCTTTAAACACAGGAAATGTGTTTCCTAATCTGGTCATCCTTTCACAACTCCATTAATGGAACAAGTCCAGAGGCCCCTGTGAAATCCAATGCATTGATACGGGTGTCATCACATTGCTATTTCAGCGCCGGCCAGAGTGAGGGGACACGAGACCGAGCCCGTCATACATGAGGATCAGCTTGAGTCAGAAGAGACTTGTCGATGAGTTGCAAGGCAACGAGTGGGACGAGGCCGGGGTTTGAGAAACGGACCAGGAAAACATGCTTTTGGCATTCGGGTGGTGATCGAGGTCACGCTGTGCGTGAATTTGTATCTACATACGGTGTTTGGCTGGCCGAGACTTGTTCTTGTCTAGCTTTTAGAGTTGGCACATAACAATGACTATAAATACTTTTGTTTCTTACGCCAGCAGTGGATTTAGTTTTGTTATGTCTCATTTTCTGATTCCATCCTCTTTTTTAGGGCGGTGTTCTCCGTGTATGTTGTTTCTTAGCCTGTTGCGCCACCGGTGCACGTGGCTAACCAAGTTATTCAGATTAGATTTTCTTTGAACTGACAGGAATCCAAGAGTTTGGGTTCTTCAGAGCAGATTCAAAATTCAACTGCGACTGAATATGAAATGTTTTCATAAAGAAGAGTTAGCCATACTTAAACATGATAAAATAGGCAAGAAAGTAAAAGTTTTCACACTAAAAAAAACAAATTCAGGTGTATTCTGAGAAACTGTGGAGAAAAAGCAGTTTTTGACTCAGCTGAAAGATTGCAACCATTAAAAGACCAGTGGAGCCAGAACATATGCCAGTTAATTTGACATAAAAATGCGAATTTGTCATTTCAATACTAAAACTGAACACTAACATTGATGATCCAATAAAAAACAGTTTTCAGCTGTTCAGAGTAATGTATGTTTTCTACTGTCCGCTGATGTATGGTACATCTGCTGATCTTCTTGTTTTGATATCATACAGTTGTTCTTGTTATCATATCATATATCACGCAATTATCAATGTTGAAATGGGAAGTTTGCTTAAAGAGATACAATGATTTGTGAAATAACAACGTTGTACTGTGACATAACAGGGTAAAGCAGCAGACACACCGGGTATCCAGTTCCTATGAGAAAATGTGTCACCGTTACATAAAAAAAAAAAAAAAATAGTTATGTGAAAAGGAGGTTGAACCGGTGCCGATGACATTTTTCATCTCGAGTGAATGCTGCGTAAAATCCAATTTGTGCCCTTGTCTAATCCAAATAACTGTAACTGTACAGCACAGCACAGACTATACACATCAGTGTAATCAGTGCAAAGGAATGTGGTCGGCCACAGACAGTGTGCTCCCACTATATCTGTTTTGTAACTTTTCATTGAAAATAACCTATTTTTTTTACTAATTTATGGAATAATTAACACATATCTGGAGCTTTATGTAAATAATATTAGAGACTGTAGGTTCTTTAATGTACCACGGTGGATATTTTGTCTTTCCGTCTTTTCTTCCGTCTCTCTCTGTCATATTTTCTTCCCCTGATCGCTCAGTCTTCCTTTCACCATCTCTGTCAGTCCATCCATTCTTTATGTCTGTGTCTCCACAGTCTCTGTGTCTCTCTCTCTCTCACTCTCTCTGCAGATGACAAACCCCGACAGAGCCAGATGTCCTCATCTGTCATTTATCAGAACCCTCTCGTAACGCTTTGGCTCAGTTCGGCCCTGCAGGACCTCCGGTGACACATCATTTTTCAGAAGTAACGTCTCACATGTGAGGGGATTAACATGATTAGAAGAGATGACGGGTGATCTGTTACGTTTTCTGGGGGAATGTAATCACACCACAGCAAATAAAGACATACTGTGGTTAAACATTTGCCGGATACATAGGGAGCCTAATATATCTTACTCCTCTATACAAAAGAATGCAACTGTTGCCAAAAACTGAAAAACACCTCAATGAGCCAAACTGTTGCACTGGTTGACTTGTTTCCTCACTTTGAACTTCAATACATTTTATTTAGTGTATTTTTTTATGTAATTTATTTTAAGTAGTTCATTTAAATGCCATCCTGCTGCCATAAATACTCAGTTGCCCCCCCCGCCAAAAAAAAAAAGAGAGCCTACTTTCAGGACACAATGTTTTTTAAACGTATACGTCTTCATCGGGAACAAAATGGGTTTCAGCTTAGTGCCGTAAAAAAATCGCAGAGAAGTCAGAATGTAATGACAAATTAAGTCAGTATTCAGAACAAACACTGCGTTAAAAGAAGTGTCAGGGGCTTCTCTGGTCGGGAAGCGTTACCTCAGGTATCAGTGATACAGCTGATTAAATTTCAGGAAGAGATCCCTGATTTTGAAGGCTCGTCAGATGCCTAAACACTAGTGTATGATGTTATGGGGAAAGGTTTTACTGGTTTGAAAAGTTATTGTAATGATAATCTTTTTATCCGTCTGTATATTTTACCTCACAATGATCTGCAGATAAACTCTAGAAATATACCACTCGTCACAAAGTACTCTGGAGCCAGGTTCACTGTATTTACCTGATTTGTACCTGATTCGTTTAAATGATTGATGGGTTTGTGTCTTTTTACTCAGGACTAATGTGGATCTGAGCGTAGCCCAGGGCGCCTTTTCTCAAGGGTTTATTGACAAAGAGATTTTTAAAAAAGTGACGATTTCCGACACACAGCAAAATGACCACCAGTGTGAGCTTCAGTGCAAGTGAATCACTCTCGACAAATGTTGCACAAATCCTCTGCGTTGGAACATCCAGCTTCATTGCACCATAACGGTGCAATTGATGTTAAGTGTGACCTTTCCATTGTTGCGATGCTTCTGCAGCCCCTGGCTCTTGGAACAACTTCCTCTACACGATTTATTAGAAGTGTTGCTCCTTCCTTTCTCTTCTTCCTCTCCCTGTCCCCGTCCTTCCCCTTCCTGACCTCCCCTCTCTCTCATCCTCCCTCTCGCTATCTTCCCGCCGGTCTCTCGCCCTTTCCATCACAGCCGGCCAGCTGCTCGCTCGCTTGCTCGCCCGCCCCGGGATCACTCCCACTCGGCGCTCACCTCATCGCGTTTCGGGAGGAATGTAAATGATAGTGATTCGGGACGTAGGGTGTGACGCTTGAATGTGCTTCAGCGAAACAGAGCTGTGATGGACTGAGACTGTGGGTGTCTGTTTGACCCCCCCCCCCGAGTGCTCACAGGGGATGAGACCCCAGCTGGGCGGCGTTGTTGGGATCCTGGACACTAGCTCTTTCTATTGTCAGCTCACTTCCTGTTCAGGCTCTGTATATTCCAATTACTTGACAGTTAAAGTGAGAAGAAGCAGACGAAGACTGACACCACTTATCCTCCACGTCATTGCTACGATCTCTCATTAATTATTGTATGTCAACCCCACATCTGTATTTATTGTTGCAACATTTTTATACTTTACAAGACATGCTTTTCTTGGCATTGTATCATCCTTTTGTCTCCTATCTGCTATTTGGTCGCTGCAAAAAAATGATTATCTTGAGGGGGGTTACGTTTAATTTAGGTAATTGACTAATGCAAACAGCCTGTGTAGAATCAATGGATGCTTGAGGTTCAAAATACTGCATTCCTGATAATGAGGAATCTTAATAGCTTCTTTCTGTTTTTGTCAGGTTTCTTGAGTTGTAAATTCAAGATTTACAACTCATGATATGCAATTGAAGTTGCATAGAAGATAAGTAAGGTCCAGTGGTAATCAATGCTAACGTTAGCAAGCTAGGCTAACCTCCTCTTTGTATATATAGAAAGTATATTATGCCTCATTCCAGTCATATTGGGATTGTAGTAATTAACCTTTCCCTACTTGTAAAAACCATTTAAGTCAGTATAGTTGTGTCATTAGGTGGAAATTGTGACAAGGAAAGTCAAATTTTCCTGATAGCTCCAATATATCAAACGCTTTAATAGATAGCGTGCTATATTGAACAAGCACAGGATTCTTAACCCCCACACATCCAGCACTTATTGCACTTATTGTTTTTTTTTAGCAAACCATTTGCCTGCTGCCTTGTATGAAGTTTAAAAAAAATGTAGCTAACATTCACAGCTTTCTATTTCCTCCTGCTTGCATTTATTGATAAAGACAGGTTGAATCTCTCATCAGACGACTGACAGCTGCCATCCTGAGTCATCTGCTGACACGGTCTCTCAGAAAGTTGTACCACAGGAATCTTTCCCAGCGCCATCGCCCGTCCCACGTGGCGTGAGCACAGCCAATGGCCCTAGCTTGCTAGCTTCCGCTTTACAAGTGTGAACACAAACATAACAGCAGAATGGGATCTTCCAAATGTTGAACGTTACAAAGGGCCAGATGTTTTATACTGCTAACCAGACCTCTGCGGGCATGTTGAAAAACAGGGGAAAAAAAAAAAGGAGTCTAACATCAACAATTGTAGGCTACAGATCTATAACCTGCTCCAGTCAGTAGCGCTCGTAGTCTCCTAGTGACGCCAGCTCTCAGACACAAGTCGGCTGTTATGATGGGAAGAGCCCGTCCAGAGGCCTGAAGGTTACGCTGCTTTGAAGAATAGGCCCAAATACTTTCGTACTGTCTCAGAAGAACATACACACAAATTTAGGACTCAAATTCCTACTCAACAACACTGCGGCTAAAGTGATTAACTTTGAAATGTTTTGAAAATCTCAGAGGTTGGTGCTATAAATTAGTAGGCAGAGCAGCATGGCAAATGGAGAACATCCATCCCAGTATGTTCGTACTGAAGCCAATAAGGATATCGTTCCCAAATGTTCTTCCGGTCAGCTTTTATCCCGCGGCCTTGTTTAAACAGGTCAGATTTTCACACATTTGTAGCCGTTTTAACCATGACTTTATGCCATGCCAGTCCATAAAATCTGAAACCTCTCGGGGAAGTGGAGGAAAAAAAGAAGGAGGGGGGGGCACGTCAGGGATACTGTGGTACAGTACAGCCATGGTGTTTTCAGGTCTGGTTTGGCAGAAAAACACTTATAATGTTGATGAAGTGCACTGGTGGGATGCCTTAGTGCATGTCAAGGGGACTGCCTGAAAGGGCTCGGATCAGTGGCGTTATTAATGAAAGGGCCGAATGTTGGACTTTAACCCCCCCCTCGTCTCTGTTCAGGGTGATGTCACCGTCTGGATAGACACCACCGGTCTCACCTCAGTGACTGAACACAACAGATGGCTCACATCTGGAGGGATTCCAGGGAGGCATTTTAGTGCTGAGGGTTATGAGGTTTAGCTTTGTCCGCTGGCTTTACAGTGATGATGAGGATTGATGGTGATTTTATTTTTCTTTTAGTGCAATTAGCTCTGGCAGGGTGCCGAGTCTTGAGAGGTTTTACAAGATATTTAAAAAATGTAAAAACATCTGTTGGCGTAGTTGAATGGATCTTTACATATACTTCTGTCTTGTTTTTTTTTTTTTTATTTTAATCTACATTTTGAAACACTAAGTTTCAATGGCATATTTCAATCATCATAATGTTTACAGATGATGATTTTTATATCACTCTTACAATCTTTATTGGATGATACAGCACATAAAACAAATAAAGCACTACATGCACCCAATTTTGATTTTCCATTTGAAACATAGTTGTCCAATCACACCTGAATGGTTTGCAAATGCGAAATGACTCTAATTTATTTGCAACGTTTTATTCAAGGAAGGATCATAATTGTATTTTGCATCAACTCCATGCATTTTTGCAACAACCCGCAGCACATACTTTACATATTCACCTGAGGGATTGTCAATGCAGCAGCAGTTTCAAACCGGCGGCCACACAGCAGCTCTGACTGAGTGG
Source organism: Istiophorus platypterus (assembly GCA_016859345.1). Classification (NCBI taxonomy): domain Eukaryota; kingdom Metazoa; phylum Chordata; class Actinopteri; order Istiophoriformes; family Istiophoridae; genus Istiophorus; species Istiophorus platypterus. The sequence continues at coordinate 9,494,756 of CM029131.1, read as the reverse complement.
CTGGGGCTTAACTGGGACTCAGTGTTTTTTTGTTCGAGCCCTTAAAATGCATTTAATTCTACCCTTCCCAGCAAGAGAAAGGCTTCCATTTAAAATGTAATATTTAAAATTTGGACGCAGCGTAGCCCTGAAGCAACTCCAAGGCCCAAATGGAGCACAAGAATAGTCACTAAATCAGATTTTTATGTTATTTTTGGTTGAGCATAAAAACTGGCTGTAATATATGGCTTCTTGAAATGTAAACTCATAATTTTCTTTGTTTGAAAAAAAACAACAAAAAAAAAACGAGTGCACCTTAGGAATGAGCTCATGCTATACTTACATTAAATTAGAGAGATCCAAGCATAGCATTTATTCCCTCTTGTGTTTGCTCTTTGTCCAAACCACGGATCCCGTACCTCCCCCCCTTGGCATGCTTAAACTTTACAAGAGCCCTTCTTGAATTGTTAGGCACTTTTTAAACAGATTGTAGTTGATATGACAAGAGAAGGTTCACTGACATTCTCCTCTTTGGCACAGAGACACTGCAATACTCATGACCTTGTAATAAAAAAAATACAAGTGTCTTTCTGGAGGAATCCAAAAAGGAGCTGTGTATTTATCCAGATGACTTCACCAAAGAAACAAGAACAAATGTCCCGCTCAGCTCTTTGCAGGAGTCTTGTATGGCTTTAGTTTGCAACCTTACTTGTCTCCTCGCCTGACATGGATACTTCCTTTTTCCTTCCACTGCACTAAGCCTTGAGAGGCTCCTGAAACTGGATAGACCCTTTAAAACCATTTTTCCACCCTTTAGTCATACTCCCCACCCACTCACCCACCCTTCACCACCTCCTGTCGCTGCCAGGAGGATTTGCTCGGTCTCAAGGCCAAAAACATTTGTCCTGAGATATCAGTCCCTGGACTTTGACAAAAGTCTGATTTCATCACTCTAATCTTTTATGGTGAAGCACGCAGGACATCTTAAATCCTGCCACAGCCCCATCAAAATATTATCTCCCGGATGTCTTTATCGTTCAGTGCTACAAGAGTATCAAACCGAGTGCCAGCCATTTATGGCTCACCGGCTCCGCACCAGGTCATCGCAACGACAGGATAGGAGATCTTTGAGTAAAACTAAATGGACTGCATAATTTAATCTTGGACAAATACAGTGTAATTGAGGTTTTGGGCTCGCATCAAAAGGCAGTTTCACTCTGGAAATGACTTCTAGGAAGATTGTGGTTCAGAGCTCTGGGTGGAGGAAGGTGGATGTTGTTTGTTTTGCTGTTATGACACTGCAGCTGCGGATGGTGTATTCCACTACACATTTTGTGCTCAATAAATATAAATTATTAACCATAGGAGCCACCGGGCTTGATGTACTGGGGCATTAATTAGCTTGGCACTTGGTCTCGTCTCCTGCCATAAAAAGACAGAATTTTGTTTTCTGTTAAGTCATGCATCTTATTGAGAGTTAAATTACATTTCTAGAGTGTTTTTGCAGAGGCTTGGAGGGCTTGTAAAACACGAAACCATTGAACATTGCTTCCACATTCTTATATAAAACGCTATTTCTCTGCACATTACTCACAGATGCACGATAATTAAGTTTTATTAAATTCTTTGAAATAGTCATGAAAACAATAATTATTATTGTGGGGAAAAGGTGTGTCGGAAAAGATAATGTTTACTCTCATATCTCATCCCCGAGCCAGACCAATGCCAGCTATGATCCGGTCTTACAACCCTGCGGGGAAACATTCTTATCAATCATCTCCCCGGCACCTTGCATCAGATCTGCGAGGAGGGAATTTAAAACTCAACCGTGGCTCTTATTTCTCGGTTTCACGAGAGTCCTGTCAAAGCCCGGGATGCTCTTGGACGGGGTGGTCCCTCTGACAGCTCCGCAGCGTTCCCCGCCAAAGAGTCAATCCCCAAAGTTTTAAATGTAGGTTTCCATATCACAGCTTGACACCCGACCACCTCACTCTCAACAGGCCCTCCTCGAGACTGAGCGTACAGCCTTGAGATTCTTCTCTTCCCACAATAACCACAAACTCACTTCTCACTTTCTTATACAGAGATTTACAATGTAGGGAACCTGACATCTTTAAAAAAATTCCTTCGAGGGGGTAAAGGCTCAAGATTTTAAAACCTCTGAAAAACAAGGAAATCCAGCTCCCTCGGCCACAAATAAAGAGCCGGATTCATGAGTAAAAAGTAACCAAAAACATGAGCTCTGTTTTTTCGGGCTCTGTCGGACAAACTTTCGTCAAGGAAAAGTAAATTGAACCCTGCTCCCTATAAACATCCACGATTAACAGCTACCAGCTCCGAATTAGTTGCTTCCTAACACTAAGAGGAAGTTACAAGAGCTGTTTTTGATTTTACACGAATTCCATGGAAATCCCAACAGTGGCTGCAAACACAGTGACTCAAGAGAGGGGATTGGTTTTGATGTATGAAAAAATATTTATCCCATGTTAGATCTGCAGTTTCTTCTGTAGGAAGTTTTCAGCTACTTCTACAAGAAAACCCTGAATAAAAAGTAGAACCTTTTCCTTTTTTTTACACACAGCTCATGGTTTTTCTGATTATACTCTGCCTTAAAGCCTTACGCTCACAATATATAAGGACTATTTTTACACTGTGGGGAAAAACCCTACTTTGTGTTCTCGCTGGAATTCTTTTCATCAAAACACAGATTTATTAAAAGCAAAAACATAATCAATTATCAGCCAGCCCCCTGCGTGCCATTCCTAACGTCCCCTGCCTGAAATAGACTTTTCAGTGATCATGTGATTTTGTGGTGCATCTAGTTTGTTGTGGTGCATCTAGTTTTTTGTGCCGTCTATGCCTGGGGTGCGATCAGAAGAGCTTAAGATGCGGTGAAAAGCGACAAGACAGGAAAGTGAAAGCAACAACATTGGCACAGATCTCTAACCCTGCTACCGCCCGACAGGACGCTATTACTTGCTGATTTGCGCACACAGGAAGCGTCCTTGGTTGAGACGAGTGACAAGTGCTGAGATGTGAATTTCTCCAAATGAGCGGGAGGCAAACATTTTCACACTGTAATGTGGTGGGAAAAAAGAAAAAAAGAGAGCAAGAGATAACCTAGAGTGCCAAGTGCGGTCCCGCAGGAGCGGTTTTGTTGCCCAAGGCCTGGCTAAACTGGCTCTTCCTCCCACAGGCTGGAGCAGGATATGAGATCATGAAATGTGTCGAAATCAACATCCTCAGTAGACTCATCTGCTGTGGCTCTGGCAATTATTATTACTTATTATTTTTCTTTCAGTATCTTCTTATCTTTCAGTTTTTTAGTTTTTTACATCTACTATATATCTAATGTAGTGATTAAGGCAGCGTTGTCGTGTGGTATTATGTGGTAGCAATGGCCAGTTATTGGCCAAAATAATAGTGTCCCATTCCAATAACAAAATACCCCTTAGCATTTATTAGCAGTATATTAGCATTGATAATTATTCATAAAACACAGCAAGATAAGAACATTTGAGTGTTTATTAATGTATTTGTTACTGCTCACTTGGAGCATTTGTAACTGGTGTAAAAAACATTAAAGAAATGATTGACACAGTTATGAAGTATGCATTTGTTAGTTACTATTCAAGTACTTATTTGCTTATAAATGCTTTTTTACTCTCCGTGACAACTAACAGAGCTCCAACTGCTGATGAAGGCCATACAACGTGGCTGAAAGCCCCGGATGAAACTTAGTTAGTGGAGCCTGAGTTAGTCCTTTTTTTTAAGAGATGTATAAACAATTTTTAAACTTTCCCGGGAATGATTTATAAAGTGTGCTATAAAACAGTCAAATGCTTTATGTGTGTAATCATACTGTATACGACTAAATATGATTGTAGCTATAATATAGATATGTTTTCTAACATTCATTAACTGTTTTTGCACCGGTTATAGATGCTTCAGTGGAGAAGTTATAATGTTGGCATAATAAACTCTTAAAAATTTCTGTATACTGTACCTTATGGTATTTCCATTGTGTTAATAACTCACTAAAGTACAGCAGTAATCTTGTCTATGTTAAAAATGAAAATGTGTGTGTTGGGGGCCAGGAGCCACATTGATTTACATTCCCGGTTTGCACAATCCGTCATGGGCATGTTCTGATAGCCCATCCAGCAAAATGAGACATTTGAGTTGGCAGATCTAGGCGGGCACTTTCCTCCCTCCATATTTCAGTCACTATCTCGACACTGACTTGGCCCCAAGCACAGGCCCAGGCTCATTGTTCAGGCACGGCAGCTGCCAGCTACGCGGACGTAATGTGCCGAGTTTCTCGCTGTCACTTCCTTCCAGCCTGACAGGACGGGAGCAAAAAATGGCTTCCCGCTTGCCATGTTTTGCCAGGCCGTAACTCAAGAGGGTGTCTGCTACAACAAAATGCGAGAGGAAGGGAAATCAGAGAGATTAGCCCTTCGCCGGCGAGTGCGTGTATCCTCTACGATGTCGAGTTCACATGTCATTCCCCGTTGCCTCGGAGCAATCTGAGTCTCGCTGTCCTCCGCTGTCTCCGGCGCTGGCAGGGGCCGCGCACAGTTCACAGCAAGCGTAGAAATGTCATGCTAACTCTACATTAGCCACATTTTTCCCGCTTGACCCCGGCCCTCCACCCTTGGTGCTATTTCCTTTCACAAATACAAGATTAGCTCGTACATCACTCCTGCAGATTCCCAGTCACCATAATCATTCGTCAAGCCCTATTCACTTGTCCGTTCAGTTGTTCCTGCTCTTTTTGTTTTTTTCTTTTTACCCTGTCAGACATTGGGAGTTACAGATAAGTTGTCAGGCTGCTCTAATAGACTGCTGCTTTACTCAAAAGTCTACATTTCATATTTTTTCAGACTCATACTGATAGTTTTCTACCAACTTGTTTGAAATACGACCTTTTGAATAGGCGCCCTTCAGTCTGTTAATCTTGTCCAAACTCAGATATAAACCCCTAGTTATTCATGATTAGGCTTTTACCCCTTCAAAGGAAAAATGCTATCTCAAATTAAACATCTTGCATGGATACTGATTAGAAAAAAATACATTTTTTCAAAATTTTATTGCAGAAAAAGATCCTTAATTTGGGAAGAAACCTCCCGCGCCTTTTGCACGCACAAACAAAAAAGGTGATTTTAAAGGCTTCTTTGAGTATTTTTCGCCATTTTTTTTTACAAAACCAACAATAAGACTGAAGTAGAAAATATGGAAAATTCTGTATCATATGAAAAGCTGTGCCACACAATTTTTAAGCAGCACTAGATGAAGTCTCACACTCAAATTCATTACCTGAACTACCGAAGTAGCATACAACGTGTAATTTTCTATTTAAGGGTTGCTACTTCTCCTTTAATAAGAAGTCTAAAAAAGGTTGGAAAAGTAAGATCAGTGAGTCTTCCGTCCTTGTGGTTCGTGAGATCTAATCGCTGCATTCTGTCAGGGAGATGTAATCACATTACGCCATGCAATGACGACTCTCTGGGCCTAATTACCACCCAGTTTAAAGATGGAGTGCAGCGATATTATGACAGTCGCGTGTGTGTGCACACGCACACACACACACTTGAGGGTAAGAGTACACACATAAAAAGAACACTTTCATGTAGGGGGTGTCTGCTTTATGTTACTGGCTTCTGTCTTGTTGAGGGTGACCTGCACATCTGCAGTGCAGCAGTTGTCAAAGCATTTGGACGAGACCGTGCACCTGTATGTGCCGATGCTCCTTGTCTCTCTCTCGTTTCAAAGATTACCGTTGTGTTTTGGATATGTGATAACAGTATTGACTAAAAAAACAGTGACGAGCAGTTGCTTTACATTACATAAACAGCCTCTTAACACCTAGTGCTTTCCATTGTGTCAGAAGGAAATGCTTTGCTCAAAGGCACAGCTATCCACATCCGCCGCCTGATCTTTTTTTCTCCTCGCCAGAACACAGGCCCTCAACGCAAACCTACAGTATGAGCTCATCTCTTTCATCTTTGAGAAAATGGTGCCTTCGTTTCTTTTCACAATCCGAGAAAAATCAAGCAGGATTAGCTTCACTGATCGTGCAGTTTTTTTTTCTGTTGACACTTCGATGTAATTCCTTGCAGGGCAGTGTTGAGAAAACACGAACACCTCGTCAGTTCCCTCCACATTAGTTAAGACAAAATAAGAAAGTGCATGGTCTGTTTTTACCTCAAAGCATAACATAGAAACCCTGTAGAATACAGAATATCAGATGGTTTATTAGATTATCATCCCTTACTCTTAAAATTGATCTGAGCCCAAAACATTGTTATCCAAACAAATCCCTCTACAGAAAAGTTCACTGCGCCCCAGTTTACAGATAAAGTTGTTACAGCTCAACAGCTTTTAGGGTTAAGTGAAATGGAGGCTAAATTCCCTTGTCTACACACCCATAAACCTTGTTACAGTAGATTCAGACAGATGAGCCTGAGGTTGAGGAGACTGTAGAGCAATGTGTTCTTTATCTGGGCAGAGTAGAGAAGGGGGTGTTGGCTGACCAGCTCGAATTAGGTCAGTAGCCACTCAGTTTTTCCTACAACGTAGGAGTGATAGTGAAGAGCATCTAGATACACAAACAAAGGTGGTGTGTGAAGCAGGAGAGTAAATGCTTCAGGGTAGGGACCCACCTCTCCTGTTAGTTTTGTCAATTAATGACCCAAGATAACCTAAAGTGTATTTTTTTTTGTGTGTGTTTTTGTTTGCCTGTTATGACACAGTGTGACCTCAGGGTGTTCTCCCTCGGCGTCATCTGGCTGTATCTGATTAATAGATCATTTCGAATGAGAGGCAGCAGCAGACACTCGCTGTGCTGTATAGTAGAAGCCATAAAGTAGTGAGCATTGGTGCAAAGGAAACCCCAACGTAGCACAGTAAAATAAGTTTGTAGTGTAACTGCTGTATGTCTGAGACAAACTCTAACCACTGAAATGTACTAAAGTAGAAGAACTGTCAGTGAAATGTGCTCAAAGTATCAAAAACAAGTTATTTATTAGGGCAACAGAATCGGCCCTGTACACGTTATGTAACTACAAATTTTAGTACTGGATTTTTATTACTGCCGCCTTGATGTGTGAGTAGGATTTTAATGTTGTGGTGGGACAAGGTGGGGCCAACTTTACCCTCTCTATTTAGTCAGCTGGGTTTAGTTAAATCAGTCTCAAACAATCATTATTTGTGAATTGATTACACACATCATTTCATGTGTGAAGTCAGTTTTTGAAACTATACCATCCTATCTGACTTATTTTGTCAAAAATGGATGATGGTGTCCCTTAAAGCTTTTTTTTTTTAAAAAAATACATTATTGGCTCTATAATTTAATAAAAGGAAGTACGTAATTCCAGTTCTACAAGGTTCTGACTGTGAAGTTAGTCAGTTCTCAGAGCGACGACGGGAGGAGACCAGTCCGGCTGTCTCACTGATCTCTGACCAGGGTTAAAGAGTCAGAAAAGTTTATGACATCATCCGTCTGATGTTTTCGTAATGTTGAACTTGATTATTTTATCAGAGACATTCATGATGATACTGTTACAATTTCCAACTAAGCTGAGGGTGTGAATTTTTTCGTGAAAAGCTAATGTAGGTACATCTAGCTTGCTTGGCTCGGTTACACAGCTAATGCTACCATTTATTAGCAAGAATAAATGTTATTATTACTAACTTCAGTTACCATGACTACTGTAGAGCATACCCTACAACGATTAAGATCAAAATTCTGCTGATAAATAAATGTAATAATGTAGAAAAAACACGACAATACCTTCTGAGAATTAGTGAAATAGCATAAAATAGAAGTAGTCTATTCAAAACTGGGCTCAAATTTTAGAATAAATGTGTTTGTTTCTCTCCAACTCTGTCTGCTGCTCAAAATAATCCATCCTCTCTTATATTGACACTTAAAACTCAACAAACATCACATTAATCTTTGTTCTGCGGTGTCTGTTCTGTCTTCATTTCCTTCTGTATTGCCCTTCGCTGTCTGGATTTAATTCCTCCGTAGAGTCACCATTCGGTTGTAACTTTGTGAACCAAACAAGAAGACATTCTCATAAAGTCTCCCCAAGCGAAGTGCTGAGAACTCTTGAGCTAAGACCCATTTGCTCTTGATTTTCGAGGAAATGAAGCCCAGCGATGTGGTGACGTATGTGGAGATGGGGCAGAATGTGTTTTGAGGGACCGTTGAGAGGTGGCTGCATGTCATGTGTGTGTTTTAGAGGGTGTCGCCGAATGTGTCATAGTTGTGCGAGTCCCGGCCTCGACATGGGGGCTCGCCAGCGGGAGCTTCAAAGGGAACAGCTAGCAAATATCCAAACGTCATATACTGTACAGTAGTCGGCCTGAGGGATAGCTTTCCTTCCCATAAAAGGAAATGTTTGACGCAGAGCTTCACAAAAAACCCAACCAACCAAAAAAAAACCCAAAAAAACCCACATTATAGATGTGATGTGTACGTTCCAGTACCAGCAGATCATAAACAAGACATGCCTTTTTTTTTTTTCCACTGAAAGTCCAGAATATCTCATAGTTTTATCCACTCATTCATCACATCAAGGGCTCCAACTGGCTTTGAGCAAGGAATGTTCAACAGGCACTAGGCTGAGGCATTTTCTGGGATGAATGCAGGTGTCCTCGGAGTCAGGGAAGACGTAACAGTCTCCGGCAAGAGCTTAGCAATCACATGTCAACTGCAGTTGATGAATGAGGCAGATTTTTCAGTTTCGGGAGTACTGATAATATCTTAACAACGTATAGGCGAAGACAGATCCTGCTCACGCATGTGGTGGAATATGTGTATATACAGCTCAACAACTTCCTAGAACATGCTGTCATCTGTGCAAAACGCTGTCTACCCTTTTTTTTCTGCAGAGTTCACAGCTTGTCTCTGAGGTGAACTTGCAGAGGCAGGAACTGTGTGAGCATTTATAACTTAAAAAAAAAAAAAAATCCCAGATCGTTAAAAAAAAAAAAAAAAAGAATCAAACAACCATCGTGTTCCGTTTCAAAGAACAGGGCAGGTCTGGGTAATAAGCATCTCAGTGATGATGAGGGCATCGCGGAGGAATGTTCTCCATCAGACCCACATGAGTGATGTCAACCAGATGCCATGAACGTATACTGCGTGCCCTGCAAATCGTTAGGAGCCGGAGGGAGGTCGTGTAATGTCACATTTGCAGCTACTGTGCTTTTTTTTTATCTGCGTTTGAAAAAGCTCAACAACGGCAGCGACCCTCACTGCGCCAGTAAATAACATCGGCGCGCTTTTATACGCGCCCCTTTTACTTGTTATCTGCTGTTTTCCAGTTGCTCTGCTTGTTCTTTCCATGGCAAACGCACCACTGTCGAGCTTCCTCATTAAGGCCTAGATGCGTTGAGCAAGAACGGGCACTAATGAAATACAGAAATGTGCGATTTCAACATTTTTCATGTGAAAGTAGTTAGTGAGGAGCACAGAATGTTGCTGAAGCGGAGTGACATCTGACGCCCACAGACATCTGATTTTGGTGCTGTAGGTGCCAAGTAGCTCAGGATCATATTCCCTGTAACTTGCCCAGTTTCAGATTGAGCTGTGAAAACTTGGTTATATACAGGAGATGGACAAAATACCAAAATCTCAATAATCTGCCGTGGTGAGAAGTTTTACCAGAAAGTGATTTTTCTCCTATTTTACTGATTTGAAGGCATAAATAGGTGGAAGCATCTAATGTTTCACGGGAATAAAAGCAGAAGTTACAAAAAAGTTTGGTAAACTATACATTATTGGTTGTGAGTTGTAGTTTGTATTGTTATTGTGTAAATGTCCCTTCAAGTGAAGCCCGTCTTACAGGCTGTGTAGCTTTCAGAATTTTTCTTCCTCTGATAGTCTCATTTGAAGGATCTCAGTGCATAAATGTATCCAGTATTAACAGGGAGAAAAATCAGAAATTGCACAAAATTCATAAAAAATTAAAAACAATCTGGTGTACAATTTTCTTGCTTGTCCCTCTAAATGATCCTGGGACCCGTTAATGTCTTTTTTAGAGCAGAAATTCCCTCTTTGTGTTACCAATATCCACCCCAGCTCGGCAACTAAACACTGTCAAGGGAAACACAAAGAAGGTATTTAGTTCTAAACTGGCCCCGTCTCTTGGAATCGCGTTACGAAGGGATCGTTCCACAGCCAGAATGGACAGCAGGAACAATGAGAGCAGGCAAACCTCCAAACGTCAGTGATTTATTAAGACAGACTTGGAAAATCAGACTGTCTTTTAAGTATGTTTTAGACAGGATCATAAGTTTCTAATTCAGAGCACTTCTCACCTTTAATAATGTGTTTTTTTGCCCAGAAAGAGGATCATTAAATTATTAAAAACATAATGAAAAACCCAACTTAACGGCAGAGAGTGAGAATTTCATCCAGAAAAGAAACTGGGCCCTGTAGAACTAGTCTGTTTACCTTTCTTTCTCCCTTTTTGGTATGAAATGATCCCAGACTAGCCGGCTTGGTAAACATGGGATTACATAATGAGAGTCCAGGGTGTTCAGGGGTCACGTTTCGTGCTGGTCGCTGTCAGCTGGAGACCTCGACATGTGAAGCCGCCCAGTGCAGATTCAACTGGCAACGACGGGTGGGGGGGGTTTGAGTCTTTGAGTCACTCCGGGTTCGGTGCATCGCAAGAGAACGTAGCATGGAGCCAGGATTTAAGTTACATTTCTGGTTTGTTGTTGTTGGGGTTTTTTTGGGTTTTTTTTTCTTAACGCTTTAACCAAAGGATACAGATGGTCATAAAATTCACTCCCTTCCCTTCAGTTCTTTACAAAAGAACAAAGGCGAGGAAAAGGCCTATGGCTGTATGCAGAGTGTGTGTGTGTGTGTGTGTGAGAATCTTGGAGCTGAAGTCATGTTTAAAGTAACATCTGTTGATGGTTAGGATGCCGCTCACACCCCTGCTGCTCCCGCGGTACCCGGCGCGCGATGAGGTCATCACTCATGGAAGGCTGCTCGATCGACAATTAATCAAAGGGGGGGGGGGGTCTGGGTTCATCCCCCGAACCCCTACCCGGATTTACATGCTTTTTAGGGCTTCTCTGGAGGAGTTCAGTCAGCAGTCAGAGGCTTCCTTTTATGAAATAAGGTCAAATTTTTAAAGAAAAAAAAAGGCTGCAGGCTGAGTGTGTATGTGTGTGGTTGAGCATCTAAAGAAAGAGACAAAGAAAGGGAGGGGGGGCCTGATGCAAATTAACCCCCGGACGCTATCAGAACTTGCTGCAATCCAGGGCCCATAAACGGAAATGATTGCATGCAGCTAAAATGCATCACACAACAATGGATCAACCAGCGTGAAATAAAAGCCCCGGCACAATGCGGTGGCTCCCTTGCCCCCGCTTGCAGAACACAGGGAGCTGTTTCGTCTCCCCTCAAACAAGTGATAAGTGGCGTTTCCTTTTAGGAGTCAAAGCTTTTTTTGAGAGGTGTGGATTGGGGGGGTGGGGGGGGGTTGCAGTTTTTCTAGAACTCTCTAATAATGTTTTGGAAAGAGTGCAGGGCAGAACAGAAGCCGCTGAGAAAACTGCGTTTCTTGCTTGGGCAAAGGAGTGAACCAGTGTTTACTCAAGCTCCTCAGGGATCCTCTGTTTCTTCCTGCCTGAGGCCGTCCTGGTGACATGTCTACCTCAACATCTTCAGAGGGTCAGTGGACTCTTATATGGCATAAATACATCTTTCATCTAACTGCTGTTATTCTGTCCAGTAAAGAATACATCCCAGAATTTTATTGACTGATGGATAATTCTGGGTTATTCAATTTCACCTCGGGTCCAGATTTGTCATCTTAGCCATTAGTTCTGTCAGTTAACCTCGTCCTTTCCAGGTGTATGGTTGTGTTTTGGTCTGCACAGGACTCAAACTTCACACAACCTTTGGCAAATTATACATTGTTTGAAAGCTCTACATCTCCTGATTCTATCTGTGCAAAGCATTTATGGATTCCCATAATACTGCAACAGCAAATTTATAATAGATATCCAGAAAACTGTGCAGAGTAATCTGCTTTTACAAGATCTTTACAACCATGTGTAACATCTACTTTTTGGTTTGACATACAAATACAGTCTGGCCCTTCATTTATGAACCAAAAATGAGTCAAGCCCCGCTAGAGTACACTGACAGCAGTGCCGTATAGAATAACTCGTAATTATCCATGTGGCGGCACTGAAAAATATAACGTCTCACGTGAGGATTGTCTGGACAAACGACTCGGGCAGGGATTGAGGTAAGAGGACATATACACATGTTTACCTAATAACGTCACACGTGCTCACATCCACAACCATACCAGAGCACTCAGCTAAATAAACAAGGGCCACGTCCAGCCGCCGAAGTCAGATGACAACAGCAGATGTCGAACGCCACCCCACGCACATTTTTCGCTTGCTTCTATGGACATGTCCACTGGCAAATCCAAGGCTGACAAAAAAATTACACCCACATCAACTATTTCCATGGTAATCTGGCATCTTGTTTAACACGCAGTGTGACTGATGCTTCTCAGAGCCGTTAGGTTTTCTTTTTTTTCCTTTTCTTTTTTTGGTTTTTGTTCTCCTCTCAGTCAAATAAATCTTTTGCCTTTTCTCACGCGGTAATTAGCCCCAGCCTGGACGGGGGCCCTGTTTTTCATGGCAGGCCCGTCTCTTCCTGACATGCTCGGTGACAAAGCGCAGACCGTCGTCACACCGTCCTCCGGTCCAACTCAAACACTCCGCTACGGCTGAATTGCAGTGATGTGATCGTCCCTAATAGGTCACGGGCCGGTGTCCAGCTGTGTTTCCTTTGTGAAATGAATTGCTGAGGATGCGTGTGAGTGTGAGAGTGCATGAGTGTTTTTATGGACATCAGTCTCTCTGTGTGTGTTGTAGGTGAATTTCTGGGTTAGTGCACATACCCTCTACATGTGTGTGTGTGTTTGTGTGTGTGTGTGTTTGTATGATATGTGATATTGCTAAGGAAGCTGTAAACAGAGCGCTGCCCGGTAACTGCTCTATATGTGACATTTACAGAAGGAATCAGTCAGACGTGTTCCCACCTTAGGCCTCCAGCCGTCTATGCCTTGGCTAGCAATGCTAAAAGGCACTTCCAAATAATTCAGTCCAGGTTCATCTCACATTACAGCGTTTTATGGATCATGTTTTTGCCATCGGAGGCGTTAAGCCTCCCACAACATGCCTGTACAGTATTCTAAAATAGTTGTAATGCCTTGTAATCCAGCACACTTACAGTATAATGCCTCCTAACGTGACACAGATGGAATTACAGTTATGTTGAGGCTGTTTACAATTTGCTGCATGAGGAGACACAGCGTGATTTAGTCCATTATCAGAGATTCGAAATGAATCACACAGTTATATTTCACAGCATTTGATGGCATAAGTGTTACCAGGATTCCTGTTGTGGTGCAAAAAAGACTAAGGGTCTACAGCCACGCCAGCAGCTCTCTGAGGTTGCATTTAGTCACAGCGATGCTTTGAGTTAAATGACGTATGTGCGCATTGAATGCTGCCAGCAACGGTATAAAACTGTTTGTGGACATTGTTAAAAAATTGCAAGCAAAACTCAAAAATTAAGGCAATTCGAATATATTTCTATGAACTTGTACCACATTATGACACAACAGCATAAACAATCTGACCTTCAACTGTCCTTTGCTATGACCTACTGCATCTGTAGCTATATGATCGTTTTCTAGGGACATGCTATTTCACTCCGGTTCACAAATTTTCCTCAGCACTACCATAAAGCAAAGCCGTAAATGTAAAGCTTATTTGTGTATTTAAGCCCGGACCTAAATTATCTGCCAGCAGCGTCTTGCCTCCCGCTCTCAGTCGCTGGATCAACTCCAAAAAAAACCTCTTGGTTTGCTCCAGGTTTGTGCAGAGCTGTACAATAAAAGGGGATGATAAAAGTAAAGTACCTACTCCAGGTCATGGGAAAAACAATAAAGGAATTCCTCAGGTGGGATTTTCCCCTGGAGTCCTGGGGAACACTTTGATTTAACGATGACATTACGTAGGTTTATTAAGACATTAGAAATTCAGCAGCGCCAGTGGGTGGCTGGACTTGGACCAGTCTTTTACGAGCCGGCAAGCTACTCTTGAGCAAGGCAGTCAAGCCTCAACATTGTTCAATGGCCGCTATTCTTATCCCCAATCACAGGGTCACGAGAAGAAGCCAAAACAACATTTGATCCCGCTCATCCCTCTCTTTGTGCTGAAACGGTTCAAGAGGCTCTATAAACTCTGAAGAACGCGCTGACATTGACTCATAAAGAAACTCGTACCGCAGGGACAGTGAGGCAATTAGAGATGACAGAAATTGCCAAAATAAGATCGTCGCATCAGCTGTAATTTTGGGTTCAGTTTGATACTGCACTTAGTAGGTGAATCCATGCGTGCACTTTTTAAAGTGTGCGGTGGTGTTGTCACTTGAATGTCACTTATCAAATTTGTGCTTTTTTGCCGTTCTGCCCTTTGGATCTTAATGGGACATGCAGTGGACGTCATTGTGGTTGGTCTGCCAGACTGTTCTGTTACTTTTACAGTTTAAATATAATATGAGTGATGATGGGTTCCATCCGGGGAAGTAGATAAGGTTTTGAATAACAGGAATCAAAAGCCCAATCCTCACTAACGGCTTGTTTCCCAAAGTTCACCGACTCGGCCTTACAGGCAACGGTGTGTTAGCACATGCAATCTGCTTCGATGTGGCCAAAGGGCGTCAAAAATTTGCATTTGAACCAGATGTTAAAATTCAGAAAGTGCGATTTCTCCCCTAAAACCAAACTGAGGATTTCTGTAATTGCTTTCGAATCGAGGCACCAACCTCTCGCGCTCCTGCTCCAGCAGGTTGGTGAACTCGTCGCTCTTCTTCATGAACTCGCCGTGGTTCCTCTTCTCGTCCTCCATCTTGTACAGGGCCTGTTTATGCGCCTGTTCCACCATCAGCAGCTGCTCCAGCATTCGCCGGTACGTCTCCCTCTGCTTCTCCACCAGCTTATCCAGCTGTGGGAAGAGGACACAGAAAAAAAACTTCCGTCACGCCCGGACTGTTGTGTTAGTCTGTCACAGTTATTGAGGGTATTTTCAGACTAAATAGTTTTTTGTATTGTTTTTTTCTGTTGTTATAATTTAAAGTTGCTGTTACCTCTAACATGGGCCTTTCATAAATATCTTCCTCGAAGGCATCAGACTTGCCCTGGATGGCGTCTCTCTGCAGGGCCTGTAGAACCGTCTGCGGTGTGACGAAGCCATATTTGGCCTCCAGCAGGGCCAAGTCGATTTTCTCCGCCTTCAGCACTGTAATCACCTCGTCTCTGGCCTGCAGTTGAAAAGAACGGTGAATTTAGTTAGATTCAGGTTTGTTGACTATCGATCCAGGTGGAAGCAAGTAACGTCTTTACCTACTATCAAAATTTCCCTGAGAAAGGTATCATTTTCTCTCCCTTTATTTAATTTTTTTTTTACTATCTATTACCGTACGACAGGGGTTCTCAACCAGGGGTGCCTGGTCCCAAGAAGGTACCTCTGCAGTTACAAGGTTGTACATTGAAACACTGTGTAGCTGTTTAATTAATCCAACTATGGAAAGGGCAGGATGAGAGGTCATTGGGAACGACTGCTTCAAAGTTTGCAGGACAGTCCCTCTCTAAATTTAATCCTCTTTTGTAGGTTGGTATCTGCAAAATAACAAAGTCCGGTACTGTTGAATAGATACTTTTATCTCTGCCCCACTGTTTGTCTTTGTCTACTTCATTTCCTTGTGCTGTATCTCGCCCCTTTAACCCTAGCTGGAAGGCAGACTTTGCCTTGTTGATATCATACGACAGCACTGCCAAGGGATTCCTGGATCCAGATTGACAGGAAGTCGCCTCAGCTGTTAGCTGTCCATTAACACCGGCTTTTAGGCCGTCTTGAGTGCCCGCTGCCCACTGAGCCACCGTGTCTGAGTATATGTCCAACTGGGGTCAGTGCCATGTCTACTGGCCTGTGCCTGCCGCCGCGTTGGCTAAATGTTCCCAGGGCCGGATCCAAGTTTGCTCATGCTTTTGCGTCATCTCTGCAGTTTAGATTACCTGTAGCTCTCCCTCCAGCAGGCTCAGGAGGAAGACGAGGTCATCTCGAGAAAGGTCCCTGCCCTTCTCCCGCCGACCGCCCTTCGTGGCGCCGCCGGCGCTGCCGACCCCGCCGGCGCAGGTGCTGTTCTTGGCCGTCTTGTGGTTCCGCTGAATGGTGCCGATGTCGTCCGGCGGCTCGCGGTGCCGGCCGCGGCGCTCGGCCCTTCCCGTGGGTTCCTCTCGCTCTGTGGATCGTTTGCGTGCCTCCACTCGTTGCTGCACTGGCTTGGCCTTGGTTATATCCTCTAGACTGTTGCTGCGGGATCGCATGTTCCTCTACCTGTTGAATTAATGGAGGATGAAAAGATAGGGATGTTTTTTTTATATATATATCCTACACACAGATATGCATTTGCATTTTCTGCACAATGTGTCTTGTATGGGTGTATCTAAGTGTCTTTTTGTTTGTTTTATCACTGCATTAAGTCACAAAAACAACAAGAATACATATTGTGACCATGACTTGACTTAGAAGAACCAAACTGTCATATTCAATTGATCTGAGATGTTTAGTGCATTCCAGGAGTTACTCCGCGACTGATGAAATGTTTTGATTTACATTTTCTGTCCAGAGGATTTATGTATATATGGGCATAGATGCCAATTTGGTCAACATGCCTCAAGTGCTTCACTCATTGATGTCCTACATATCCCAGGCTGCCTTTAAACAAACCCTAGACATCACTCAATCCCAGGAAATAAGAAAATACTGCACCAAGTGAGCACAAAATTCAAGGTACTGTACACACCAATAGCAGTACAAATGTTAAAGTTTGGATTTTCCTTAATCGTCCTTTGGGAGCGTGCGTGTCTAAACATAATTTCTGTTTATTGCATATCAGACTGTCCAGATATAACCTGTTCTGTCATCGTGCTGTAAGTAGGCCGTAAACTAGACCTGCGTCCCACATCCAGGTCCACATTTGTCATCTGTGCGTCTCAGCAGCATGTCGTCATTGCCTTCCATATTATTACTATTATTTGCTCAGTGGAATAGAGTCATCACCACCACATCGCACCACTGGCCACAAAGCACGATTATACTACAAATTCTTTGACAGGTCTAAAACTTTTTTTATTTTTTAGACCCTGGAGCTTCAGTCCCGTAGCAATGAATTACCCAAAACTGCCGGCCGTCATTCACGGCTGATGAATTTCCCCACAACGTGATATTTAAAAATAAAAAAAATTTGTCTGAAAAAACAGCGGCCAAATCAGTCTGCCAGAGGATTTAGGCGCTGGAGTGCCGTGGTCCTCTTGTGTACCTACTTTGTCTGTTTTACAGATGTTGATAGGTGGTCTGATGTGTTTGGGCTTGGAGAACGATCGGAAAAAGGGGCAACATCAGCATAGATGACTCCATGAGCTGTGAATTAAAAAGTGCTGTGGCTACCTACCAAGTTCTGTTTGGAGTATACAGTGTGTCTTTGTGACATCTGGTTTATGAATGGGCCATTCAGTGACTCACTGACTATGATAAATCAAACTATGATAAATAGATGAATGCTGTAAGCTGCAAACTCAAAGGGAAAAGAACTGAAAGCTCCTTTGCCAAGTAATTTATTACTTTTTCAGCATTACATTCGGCAAAAATAAATATATCCAAAAGGCAAACCAGAACTGAAACAAAAGCATGCTGGGACTCATTTCTGAGTGTTTGATGTGAGGGAGAACAATCTGCCCAGAGGCATTACATCATCATCCATCCAGCTTGACTCACATCAAAATGTTTCCAGCTAACTGAGCTCGGGAGTCACAGTTCTAGCTAAAGACAGTATTTCACAACAATGTACTCATTTTTGTTTTTGTCTTTTGTTGCGGGGCAATGCAAAATAACGATGCCAGTTTTAACAGTGTAATCGTGCTAATAGTGATTTGTGGTAGTACACCCATGCAAATCAAAGACATATTTTTTGGTTATTAGAGAAGAGTTTTTTTTTTAATTGTTTTTATTAATATTAAAATGATGGTTGTGAAGTGTTGAATAAAATCAACTGATACATCAGTGAAATTGTCTTTAAGAGGCATTTTTAAGAGTGGCACTGCAAGGGTAGAGCATTTTTCATTTTATATTCTGATTTACCAATTCTCATTAACATTTCCATGTGCCAACTACGTTATAATTTACATGGCACTCAACTACTGCTACCTATTTTATTTATGCTCTTTTGTAGTTCTCCTCCACTACTTTTCAGAGCTAAATATTGTACTTTTTACATCAATAGACAGTTATTAAGCAGATTAATATTTTACATATAAAACATAGGACTGCAATGAAATAAAAAAAATATACAAATCAAACGCAAAGATTTGACAACTAAACAGTGTACAATGTAGTTAAATTTAGCTCCACTTTGACCAACTACAGCAGTGAAATTCTGCTTGCACGTCAATGCATCAATAATAATAGTCACTGTAACCATGGCAGTGATTGCAAAATCATTGTATTAGATAACATTGTAACCAAAGCAAGAGATGTTTTTCCTGAATGCAATGTTTGGACTTTACTTCGTGTTTTGCTAATGATACATCTGTATTTTTATTTTAATAGAATGATGGATGCAGGAACTTTTTTTCTAAGTATTTTTACACTGTGGTCTTGCTATTTTTAGTTAAATAAAAGATTGTTGCAGCACTTACAACCATTAGCTAAACCTAAATAATTAGAATAATTCTAAAGCACCTCAAAAGAAAAGCAAACCTCCGCCAAAACTGCATACAACAATGTCAGTTTAATAAGTCTGAGTTAACCGCTACCCCCACTGCCAGTCCAAGGCTTTTTTAAAGAGGGATATAATAACAGCTCAAGTTGGTGACCAACTAAATTTAGCGGGCTGTACCTGTGTGCACTAACCCTGTACAGTTTTCGTCCAATAAAACCAGGGAAAAAAAAGTTATTTTTAGTCAAGCTTAAAATAATTTTTTTTTTAAGCATCGCTCCTGAGTTGCCACGAGACTTGAGAGATAGACGTATGAAAATCTAACCATTCTGACTGAATTTTCCTGAGACGGCCTAATTGGAGCCGAGAAACAATGTGGTCGAGACTCCCGAGATGTGCGACCGGCCTCCGTGTGAGGCCCTCTGACAGTTTATGAGTAAGAAAGATGGCTGGGTGATTGCATTGTGCACACTCTAGGCAAGGCGCCACATGATTCAGAGCTGAGGTAATTCCCTGCAGTCTAAGACAGACTCCACATCAACTTACTCAGAGATCTGGGCTACAGGCGATAGAACGGACTGCGTGAAATGCATGTATGCAAGGGTGTGTTTGTGTTTGTACAGATTTAGGTCATGTCTGTTCCTTTCTGCACAATATGTGAAGGATAAAGTTTGTGTGCTTGTGACTTTACCCAGAGCTTCATAACAGCCTTTCTCAAGAGGATCTGCACCAGATACACATTCAGCTCTGATTAAAATCAGCTATCGGCCTCTCCAGCACAACAAGCAGCCGTGTTAAATTTACAAACACATGATGCAACAAACAGAAAGATGATCACGCTAATGCACGCCCGCACGAAAAGCTTGTGTGGATACAGATTTGAGCAGAGGTTGTGCAACGAAATCCGAGGGTCACAGACATGTAACGCAGCCCCGCCGGGATTCCTACATGTGCAAGTATCACGTATCTGCAAAATCTCCAAGATGGATCAGAAATATATCACATAGTTCATAAAAAGGTTCACCGAGGGGACGGGGGGAAAAAAAAAGCTTCACGTTGGATCACGTTGGATCACATTGGATGTATCTCCAAATGAGTCCCTTACTGCCGTGGTGGGAGTCGAATAAATGAGTTTTGAGATCAGTGTTGTATCTCTGGTGAGTAATGGTCCTGATTTTTGTGGACTGTGTTATTGGTTTCTGGAAACTTGGAGATGCGTTCAGAACTGGGAACACTGGAATGGTGAGCAGAAGTCCAAAACCGTGCGGATCCGTGCTCACGGACTGACATGAAAATAATTTGTTCAACTGTATTTACACTGCTCAAAACAACAAATGCTTATTCCATTCTGGGATTTCCTTTCTTAGATTTGAAGATTTGAATGAGATCGGCGATGCGTAAAATACGCTTATTATACTACAACTATTAAATGAATACAATGAGCCTTGAATATCAAGCTCTCACAAATTTAAATGTGAGAAAAAGCAGACAAACTGTTCATTTTTCTCAAGTAGACTTAAGGTGATTCACCTACAGTGGATATGATAAAACCAGAGTTTATTTTGAAGATTTGAAATCCCATCACCTGCTTTCACTTTTGTCCAAATCTAAATAAGCACAGGGTTTAAATAGACGCTTGAAGGCAGCAAGGTTCCAAATGAAAGCACGGTGTAAGGAAGATGCTGTTTGGACATTTCCATTTGGCCTCCCCTCGCTGGAGAAGAAAAACACTGGCACTTAAAACGCTTGTGTACACCGTGTGCTCACATATTTTCTCCATGACTGCGTTGTGTTGTCCTTGACATCGCCTTGGAAAGGGTGTGAAAACAAAAATACACAACACACAAAGGTAATCTGTGGCACAAGATTAAATCGGAAACGTTGTAATCTCTGACGAGCAACGCAGGATATTTGAATAAATTCGGGTGAAGAGATTTTTTTCTTACTAGGAAACCTGATATAAACATTAACATTTCAAATGAGGTCATGGTATATTACCCAATTGTCAAGTTAGAGTTATCGTGTTTTTACCTGTGCTGCTAACATAATGATAATACATCATGATTTCCATCTGCTGGAGCACTCATTGACAATAGCAGCATGAATGGACGGGGGTGTGTGTGTGTTTTGCGTATGTGTATGTGTGTGTGATTGACATGTGTACAAGTGCCCGAAGATGACTTAACCGTGCCTTGTCCTCGTGCTAACTCCATCCAGCCTTTGTCAGGGGTTTTTGTCAGAGACGGCTCGAATAGAGGCCGATCGTTTTTCATTTTGTGAGCGGGACTGGTGCCAAGGAGGTGATGCTATGATTAACAGGTGCTCAGGTCTTATGCAACGGATTTGGCTCCCCGATTCATTTTTGGCAATAAAGGAAAACACGCTGAAAAGAATTGTATAAGCACAAGCACGACTGCACGCAGAGGGAGGACTAATGATCCACAACTAAACAGCCACAACAACTTCTCAGGTCAGGTACCCATACATTTATATACGGATGTACAACATGTGGGAGCCCACAGTAGCTTTTTTTATAGAGGATCGAGGTTGTAGTGAGAGAACGTGCAACAATACTCACACAGCCAAGGCAACACTTGTTTTCCCAACCAGAAAAAGAGCTGAAAAGGCCAGCTGTTCTCGAGCAGGTATATGGTGTTTACCATGTCAACGTTATCTTTGTTTAGCACATTAATGTCTCCTAAAGAACAGCTGAGGCTGTTGAAAAACATTTGGTTTCCGTGCACGCTAAGCAAATTTTCATTCGGACTGAGTGGGCACCGTCTCACAGTTACGTATTTCTCATAATGCGTCCATTGTAAACCGTCGTGAAACAGAGTAATGGTCTAAAAATAATGCGATGACGGGGCTATATTAAAAGTTGAGGGATCACCAAAGTGATCACAATTCATCTCGACAGGAAGATGAGCGTCTTTACCCAGTTTCAAAGCGATCCATCCAGCAGTTGTTGAGACATGTTGAAACCACAAATATTAACGTCATTGTGGGACTAGAGGGATATTCATCAATCACTGAAGTAAGTAGGATCTTTCCTTTGTGCACCGTGGATAATTTTATGACAATTCATCCAGTAGTTGTTGAAATATTTCAGCTTGGACTAACAGTGCCAACGGCGCTAGCACGGCTCAAAAATTAGCAATATTTATTAAAAAATAAATAATTAAATAACAGCTTACTTATTCATTCATAAGTTCTCAGCCCTGGTTTCCTCCCCTCCTTTCCTGGGGCCCTTCCATTACCTCGTGCTCTCATTAAGCAATGAGGACAATGTCCAAGGCCAAAAAGCAAAGCTGTTACTGGAAACAGTTGGCAGTTTGGACAAGTCTAGCCAGGACCACCAAGGTTTCTTCGACTAGCTACCAGGTCAAAAGGCTTATTCATTCAAAGGGTTTTTTTTTTGTTGTTTTTTTTACGCAGTGGACTCACTAAGACAGCCAGCCAGTGACTAACTCATACACCCCATAAAGTCCGGCCATAATGGCCATCAGATAATTTTATCACACATTTGAACAATTCAAAAAGCAATTAAGCTTATTATTTTGGGGGCTTTTAAGATTGCGGATCTTTTCTACAATTGCCGGGACTCACAGTCTAAACCGCCGCCACACCCCTGCCACACACACACACACACACGCTTAAAAACCCTTTCCAGAATTTGTCAGCGTACCTTAAGTACACTCTCACCAGGGCTTCAGAGTAAAATGAACACTTACTGTATGTGAAAGCTAAGGGGGAAAAAAAAAGGAGGGCCTTTCAGTGATGACTTCACTTTTTCATGTGAGCCGGAGGCAAAGCAAGAGGGAGGGCCGTTAATGTCGAGAAGGGTGAAAGGTGAAGAAACAGGTGTGCAACAAAAGCTATACCTCTCCGCTCTTTTCTCACTTTCACACACAAACACACACACATACGAGGCGTGTACATGCGGATACAGCAGCCCGTGTGGACGTGTACATACACACATATGAACGCGCACACACACACACAGGCAGGCACACACACAGACACACACACAAATCACAGAGTAAATTCCTATGGCCTGACATCACGCCGCTGTCAGTATGATTGAGGGGAAGAG
The DNA here is from genome assembly GCA_016859345.1 of Istiophorus platypterus. NCBI lineage: Eukaryota > Metazoa > Chordata > Actinopteri > Istiophoriformes > Istiophoridae > Istiophorus > Istiophorus platypterus. The sequence goes on along the minus strand of CM029131.1, from coordinate 9,471,843 downwards.
AAACGCAGATCAAAAGGGAGAAGGGAAAGGGAAGAGAGGGGAGGGAACGATGTGGGAGCAGCAGTATATCCTCCGGAGGATCTGCTGGTAGTCTGCAGCTTAGTCTACACACGAAATCATCACCCGCTCTGAGGTCTTGGTATGGAGCCTCGTGTATGACTTTGCAAACCGCTCCGGCTCGGTTCCGGCTCTGGCTCGAAAAGATTCTGTAACATTTTCTCGGCCATTTTCAAAAATCCCACTGGTTAAGCTCGCCAGACAGGCGCGACGTCGCCAAAAACGAGCCTCTTTTCTCGCTTCCTGAAGAGCTCACCTTCTGACATTACAGATTTTGGTCACATGTAGTGTTTTTCCTTTTCTTTTAAGACGTTTAAACTAGCACTGGGGAAAAGTTAAGTTTAACTAGCTAATTCATGTTTGTTCTTTTGCGTAAATATCAAAAACACGTTTACAGTTTCCATCCTAGCATTAGCATGTGTTTGATAAGAGAATTGGTTGTTTTGCTTTTTTTTTTTTTGTGCCTGAAATTAAGAACCAGTTATATATTTTGGCCCTTTTGTTTATTTCCTAAATGTGAAGCCACTCTTGTTTCTATACAGTATAGATGGTTATGCCTTTTTATAGGAGTCTTTACATAACCTGTTTGTGGCCCATGAAGAATCGATCATGTTGAGGGGGGAGCAGGTTTCCGTGTGTGTGTGTGGGGGGGGTTGACGAATCATGTTTAAAATACTGGTTTTCGTCTCGGGACAAATCAACTCAAAGCAACACTGTAAAGTTATGCATCATCATCAGAGGTAACCGTGTTACAGTAGCCGGGGAGCTACCGAGAAAGCAGCGAAGTCTGATCCGTGTAAAATCGGATCAGATGTCGACTGTTTTTCACACCCTTAAACGTCCAGGTCGGGTGTAATGAATGGGAGGTCGCGTCCATGTACTGGACTGTGTAATCAGATATCCACTTTTAATGCTGGGTGATATGTTCATCTCCCTGTTGCAGTCGTTTCACTGGCAGGAAGGAGTTTAGATCTTGGTTGATTTTGCCAACTGTAAGCTAAAGTCACACCCTAATGTCTGTTAGTTATTTGTACTGTCCTTTGCAGCAAATGTGCCGCACATGCTTGCATATTCCGTTAGTTATTCATGAAATCAGTTATTCATCCATCGTTATTTACACATTCCCCCTTGAATGCGGTCACGGCATCTTCATTTTCATCAATGCACATCGTTATTCACCACCGTAATTACGTGCAAGCACGTATGCAAGGCCATGCACTGAAAGAGGGTGGAAAAAAAAATGACAGCAATAAAAGCAAAGTTAAATTCGGTGTCAGCGATGATTAAACTACAAACTTACAGAGCCAGTGGAGGTCAGAAAAAGCCCTGAGATCCAAAACCACCACGTTTCCTTTAGGCTCAATGGGGGGGGGGGTCAGATTTATTTGGCAGGCGGATTGAAAACATCTTGAAATAAGCTTGATAAGAATATAAAAGAGAGTTCATGTAAAACATTTTCTAGTTGTTATAGTGCAGGGGTCTGCTGTTTTGCATTCAGCTGTTAGAGTTATATACTTCTAGGGTTAAGACAGTAACCTCCTTTTACTGTAGCTTTTTCAGGACCCGTTAATATGACAATGCTTAGATGTCTTAATCATATGCAGACAGATATACTGTGTGTGAACGGATTCAGCAATACCATTAAGTGGAAATAAATATGTGCACAAGGACAGTTTTAGACAAATAGTTTTGAAAAATGCGTGGGTCCTCCTGAGAATGTTGTTTATCCTTTGTAAAATATATGTATAGTTCTAGTGTTTCGGCTTGTATTGCTCCACTTAAAGTGTTATTAATGCATCAGTGGTGTTAACAGCACCCAAAGAATGATGGTTAGAGAGCAGCAAGCTGTGCCGAGGAGTTTCCATCATCAAGCCAAAGTAAAAAAAGAGGAGTGAATGTTTACAAACAGTGCGAGTGTTGCTGCAGCAACAGGTAGCGTTCAGCTTTCGGGGTCTCGAGGTTGAACGAGGCGCCATAAAACTGTCGGAGATGTTTCCTGCAAGCATTAGTGCCGCTGGACTGTAAAGCAGAAGAGAGAAGTGGTTTGGGAATTCCTCTGCGCTGAAGTCGTCCGGGGCTCACGGCACAGGGGCCGGTAATTCCTACAAAAGGGAAGGAAAAGCTCTGAGACCGTCGGGCAGACAAACAGAGATGTCTCAGCTCACGTATAGGCACACTGTTGCTTAAAGCCTGCAGGATATAGAACAGTGACTTGCTGCCTCAGGGCTCATGGCTGTTAAAATGCCTGTCTGGTGAAAAAGATCGCTGCCGCACGTCTTCTTTTTTTTCTTTTCTTTTCTTTTTAACGTCAAGGCCTCCTCTCTTTCTTTCTCTCTCTCCCTTTCTCTCTCTCTCTCTACGCCAAATGATGCAATCCCAGGAAATCTCTGGACTGGCCCGAAACTGTAACGGTGTCAGCGCCGCACATTTCCCACTGCAGGAAAGTCTCAGAGACAGGGATCATATTCGGTGACGGCGGCGCTCCAGTGTGCACCTCTAGATCCGATTATGTGGAATAAACTCGTCGCTTTATTCGGGCCAGTCTTCCAGCTGGAAGCGGAGCAGTGATAATAAATCTCAGCGGTGTCGTCCAGAGGCAAGAACTCTGAATTTACCTTTTACCCTGAAACACTGTGCGCTGCATATCAGGGGGGGATATCTGTTATTCACTTGTCACTCGCCATCGGTTCTTGCACGACTAATAAGATTTACGCAAAGGGCATGGCTACACAATGAGCGGAGGAGGAGCATCTGTTTTTCACCAGGGGGCGCCATGTTGCCGTTTGGAATTTGAATCTGCAAAACTCTCCTGAGTTAGTAAAAGGTTCTATGTGCAAATCTCAATATAACAACATAAATATAAGACCTTACATGTGAAGTGGCAGCGATAAAGGGATAAAGAGTCTCAGATTTTACCTGAAACTATTTTACACTTTGGGCTCAATACTTAGAGAATGTTCCGTCTTATTTGCTTTATTTATTCAGACATGTTTGAAGACGTAAAAACCATACTCTGCTTTGAATTAAAAAATAATAATAATGAATTACCTAATGAAAGCCATTTAAATCACTTCTATACTCACTCTCCAACACAAATAATCCAGAATCTATCAATATGGAAATATTTTCCTTTTCAGAAGTGTAACCACTGGAAACAAGATGTCTCTACTTCATTGGAAGGTCCGTTCTCACTGTATGTGCAGTGACGGTTGAGAGTTTCCACATCGCACTTGTGTAGGTTCGATTCTGAAGCGTGACTGACGCTAAAACAAGTTGTGATGCCCTAAAAATCCTGCTTGTACATTCACATCCTAAGTCAGATTTAAGGTGCAGAGAAACTTTCCACCTGGAGCAGACGAATGTCAAAACAAACTATGCACGGTGGTGGTCAAATGACATGATTCGCTGATACTCGTCTCTACTTTGAAGAGTTTGTCCACCCTGGAAGAGGAATCACTCCACTGCTCTGTCTTTTTTTCCATGTTAAAATGCTTTTGCATTTTCCTCTGTGGACTTTTTTTCTTATTCTAATCATGAGTCTAAGGATTGAGGGTTTCAGAAGGAGTTGAAACGATCAATTAGTCAGACGGAAAATTAACTGACAACTATTCAAGCAGAAAAGCAAAAAAAAATATCTTGTTGCAGCTTCTCAAATGTTAGAACCTGCTTCTATTGTTTTTCTTGAATGATAATAAACCGAATCGCTCTCAGTTTTGGACTATTGGTCAGACAAAACCAGTGTTTTCTGACACTTCACAGATCAATTTTTTAATCGGTAAATAATCAGCAGATTAATTGATAATGGCTGCAGCACTAAAGACTTACAAAACCCTCTTAGACAAAGTTGTGATCTTGAGCTGCGTAAATGAAACCGACCTGACTTGACTTTGCGGGAGATGAACCCTTTTACAGACTGACAGTGTGAGAGCGACAGGCAGCGAAACAAAGACGAAGCAAAGACAGCGGATCTGTTCATGATCTCCGGGCTCATCCAGGTAACACGACATAAAGTTGGCGACTGCGAGGCCGATGTAGGTCAACTGTCCTCGGGGGGGGTTCAGGCTTCCTCCGCTAGGTTTACATTTGAACAAGCCCCAGTCTGGGACAGGGGCCAAGTCTGATGTTAAACCGTGAAATGTGGCCAAGCATACGTGCGCTTGGTCTCACTTACTGCACTGATTGTTTAAATGCACATGCACACACACACACACACACACACACACACACATGCACATATGCCGTCTGGTTGTTTGTCTGCTTTTGAGCAACAGTGTTGCCATGAGAATGTCTTTCTCATGATCTCATGACTGGCTCCAAATGTTGCATTTTACAGTGTGTGTGTGTGTGTGTGTGTGTGTGTGTGTGTGTGTGTGTGTGTGTGTGTGTGTGTGTGTGTGTGTGTGTGTGTGTGTTTGTGTGTGTGTTCTTCCTGTGCATGGGTAATATCTTTAACTGTGTAGGTTTTCACTCTATTAATTTTTTTTTTTTTTTTTTTTTTTTTGGTCCTACCTCGCGCCAAGGTCCTCACATATACCAGGTTGAAAACAAAAACAGACACAGCGGTACAGAAGTTCGGCGACCTCTCAACCAGAACCGAGAACAGATGATTTTTTAATGGGACCGGTCATGCTGTTTTGATTCAAGCATCAGCGCAACAGAACATGACGCACATGAAGTGAACCTCTCGCTCCCTTACTGTTGCTCTTTAGAAGCCACAAAACTTGACTCCATGTTTAGCCTCCCTGACTCCTGTGTCAGCCCCGGTACATGTTCCAAACACACCCAATATATTTAATATCCTGCGTCGGCATTCATGGCTCGGAGGGTGCCACCGTGCTGGGTGTCTTCAGACTGTGACCTTGTCTGCTTTTGGAGCAGCTCTCGGGCTTCTCCTTCTCATAAGGAGAAGCCCGAGGAGCGACAGGATTTTGGTTTGGCTGGAGGCTAAGGGGGGGGGGGTCAGGGGTAAATAGTATTGCCCCTGAAAAAACCCAAAAGTCAGGGGGTGACCCAGTTCAGCTGCAGGTTGGCTGGCGTGTTTGCAGACGGTAGCATGACTTTGCAAGGCTGGTTACTACACTTAAAAGCTCCACTCATCAATATCTTACATAAACAATGTCTATAAATGTGTAATTTGAAAAGTCATTGCAGTGACAAACTGATGAGGGGTTATCACTCGACTCTGCAGTTTACCTCAGCTGTACGGAGCACTTTGGCACCTTTCAGCTCATTGTTTTGGTTTTGCGGCTCGCAGCTGAACCGAGCTGAATGTAGCTGATGTGTTTTCCATCAATATCGCTGTCACTATTGATAATCCTCGATCAGTCGCTTCTGTTTTCAGATTAATGGACCTCATTGTAGATGTAAATATGCCTGGTGTGAAACATTTTGTAGCTTTCACCATTAATGTTGCATGTAATTCTTCTTTTTCTTTCACAACTAAGGCGTTCTCTGAAATAATATCCAGTGTCTGTAATCAAAGTACATGTTTTGGGTAATGTATGAAATTAAAATATTTATTTTTCTTTTATTAAACCTGCGGTTTAGCAGGTAGAGGACAGGAGGGACAGATAATAAATATCACCTCCTGTGCTGTTGACAGGAAAAACAGCTGCAATCAGATAAAATGGAGCAACACATGAAACAAATTAGCGTCTTATTCACATGACCACTGTGCAGAAGCTGCCAGAACTGCTAGATTGTTCACTGCGAGGTTGAATTGTTAGAGCATGTGGCTGATTCGGTGCTCAGTGGTAGAAAGTGGTGTAATATGTTTGGATCACTTCTCCCATTTTGAATTTTCCCTGATTAGGCAATTTTTATTTATTTTTTTAAAAGCATCCAGATTTCTTTCCCAATTTTCAGATTGTGATCCGCCCCCTCTGAAAGGCCCGATGGGCCCAGCATGATACAACAGCCCCCGATTGATTCAGTGGTAGCAAGGTGCAAATAGCTGAAATGATCCGTCACCATAAGGGCCACCGGGGAAGAAGACGAATCACGTACGAGAGCCCCAACATCCCGGCACCGCAATCCTCTCTGCTGAATCCCAGACATAAACACATGCACCTCTGACAAGCAGATTCCCTGTCAGATCAAGATACTGTTTGATTATAAATGAGCAACAGTAAGCTGAAGCATAGGAACAACAAATGGTGTCATCAAAACCCGAACCACATGACTTCTTCCTAAAATGGAGTTTTTCCCTGTTAGGGACTGTTTGTGCTGCTGTGAGACGTCACTCTTATGAGAACTGATTCCCATCTGCTAACCCTTGAAAAATCCTACTACAGCTATTTATAGGCAATAAATGACAGTTTCTGAGCAATGATAAGCTTCTCGAGTTAGGCAGGCTGGGTTTTGACGCATTTTTGCTGAGTCCATACATCATCTAAGTTCTTTTCTGCAGGGATTTTGAGCAGATTAATGCACCTGGTGTCGATACCAGGAGGTTTTTGGGCTCATTACTACAATATAATTCATATAATGAGCCCACCTGGCAGAGCAGACCACCTGGAAACAGATTGTTGCACCCTATTTTTGGTCATTTACAGTAGGTGGTCCCGCACCACAAAGAGCAAACATAATCCTCAAAGCAAAAAGTTTGGGGGGTTTATTTTGTACAAATTTAATACAAACGTAGAGATTGAGTCTATTTCTGTACTTTTACCAGAAGCAGTAATACTTATATCCTGTAGTATTATATAATATTTCATTTCAGTTTAACTTTTTTTAGGTTCTGTTTTGCAGTGTGTGAGCAAGTATTTTGTACATTCTATTTTTGCAACTTTTATTATATTTCTCATGTTTTACATGACATTAGATGACATTTTTCCTCGTCACAGAGAGGCAGTAAGAATTAAATTAATCTTGTTAACGGTGGACATAAACAGGAAGATTACGACTTCAAAAGCATTTGATGGAAACTTTTTTTTACTTGTACATTTTTACTCCAGTTAATGGCAGTGTTTCTTTTTTAAAGCTAGCATGTCTCACATTGAGGTTGTAATAATAACCTTGCTGTGGTTTCCAGTGGTACTCCCAGGTCACAGGGGTCCTTATAGTGCCCCTTTTCTCTGTTCAGCCAGCAGAGGGCAGTACTTTTTCATTTTTGGGAACAGCATGTCTTTTTTTTTTTTTTTTTTTTTTAATGATGCTGCTCAGCTTCATCAGAAATGTCTACATTGAGTTTTTATTCAGTTTTTTATCCTACCTGTGTATAAAAAAAATAATTAACAAAAAAGCTTTTAGGGCATGTTTTGATGAATTGCAGGTAGATCACTTACACCTGCACCATATTGTGCATGGATCCGCTCGGAGCGTCACAAGGCTTGTTACAATATGACTGATGCAAAACTAGTAAAAGCCATAGCAGCTTGGAGTAAGTACAGTTCAGTACTAAAAAGTACAAAGCACGCTCCTCTAAAGCAATAAACAAAACAACATTTCTCACAGTTTTTGCTTCCAAAGTAGGACACTAATTTGAAATTCACAAAATTAAAGACAAGCTCTGCAACACTTACATTCCTTTGGGCGCTTGGTTTTGCTGTTGTGATTTTGTTTAGTGTTTTCTTATTTCGCTTGAGTCATCGGTTTCTGTTTTGGGAATGTGGTGTGGGTGTGTTTGACTCTCCCAGTCTGCCAAAGTGCAGTTTACTGTATGTTAAATGCAAACATCTCGTTAGTGGCCTGCAGAGAGCTTGTGTCATCAGGAACTCAATGGTTATGTTGTGTTTTTAGTCCATCTCGCTCTCACAATCGAGCGAGAGCAACATATTTTTAATCAGAAAACATAATATCCACCAGCAAATGGATATTTCACCTGAGTAATCACCTTGTAAAGTGTTTTGTGGGGATGAAAACATGCACGTACCTCTCACTTCATGCATTAGACCCCACCACTTTAAAGTAACGTGGAATCGAGATTTCTGGACTGACAGCAGATTAGAGTCAAAGGTTCATCACCTGGTCAGCAGGCTGTCACCTCGTCAGTAGTGAGTGTCCCTCTGTAGCTATATGGTCCTAGAAGTCACCTAAATGTGTTCATCTGTCTCACCACCTCTCAGAGAGGATATTATACCTGAGTATGCCTTTTTTCTTCTGTATTAGACAGATGTGGAAAGAAAAAGCAGTAGATAAGAAGAAACACATAGGAAAAAAAAACAACAAACCCCTCAACAAAAAAAGAAAAAGTAGGCTCTCATTCATTCACCTTTACATTCCCGGTCAGTCCATCCATCTGTGTAGTGACAGAGGATTGACAGAAGAGGATTACAAGGTCACAGCATCCATCAGCTGGTCGACATGCTGTCGCTCTGCCCTCAAACACACACACACACACACGGCCACTTACTGGAAGATTAACTGTTGAAGAGGTTGCATTTCAGGTGTCAGTCAAGCTCTCATTGATTCATGTAAATCCGTAATTCCCTCTAAAATGTGAATTTGAGAATTTAATCCTATTACTGTCACAGTCACTGGGGTTTTGAATCCAAAATATAAAGAATCATTTCTTCATTTCTTCATTTCTTCATTATCATTTTATCTTTTACAGTACGATGAAACTTTACTTTCATATCATTGTTAACTGAATGTTTTGGGCTGTTGATCGAACAGAAGATGACTAAAGGTCAAACAAGCAATTAATTAACAAACTAATTAACTGAAAAGTCATCAGCAGATTAATCAGTAATGAGAATGATGCTTAGTTGTGGCAATTGCAAATATACCTGCTCAAAAGCATGTCAGCATGCTGCATTTTAAACCCACTACAAGGGATTTTAATGATTCACGTAAGGTCTTAACGCAGGCACATAAAAGTAGTTTTATATGCATCTCATTTTGGAACTGAGCTTGAGTTCATACGATCATTAACAGCGACAGGACAGATGCTCTCAGAGGCGCGAGAGGAAAAAAACCCTCCCTGGTCCTCAGAGGCCTAAAATATCAAGTCCCGAATGAAGGAGAAACATAACGACGTTCCTCATTATCTCCCCAGCTCATGACTGTCAACCCCCCCACCTCTTATTTTTGCCTGTAATCCAAACTGTCCTGTAGCCGACAAACACCGCGTTAAATTTAGAGGTCATCCAATCCCCTGCACAGTAGAAGCGGGGAGGAGGCTAGAACCGTCTGGTGGTGTTGGACTTCATCCTGCAAGGGAACTGCACTGTCGTCTGCTGCATTTCACTTATCAGGTAGTTTCCACCTATCAGCCTAAATCGCAAACCAGTGTAGGCTTGTAATTGAAATGCTGCATTTTCGTCCTCTATTCCGAAATGAAGTGTCTGAATGAACTTTAATGTGAAATCAAAGGCTGTCGCTTTAACGGCAGTGTGCGACGACCTGTGTTTGGAGGAAGCCCGAGTCAGCGAGGACATGGGAGTCTCCTGCAGGAAGTAGAGAGCTTGATATGGTTTCTATTGGAAGCTTTAGAAAATTTGTAGAACTCTCTGTGGATGGAACCTATCAAAATATATCAATCGAACGCGGAGCTTGCTTTGCCTCCTTCTGTCTTTCTTTCCCTGGGCCTGCCCACCTCCCCAGCAACCTCGTCTATAAGCCGTCCGATGAGTCTTGGGCTATTTATGAATCAAATGTCTCAGCTTTAATTAGAGACTTTATCTCAGCGTGCTGTTGAGTCCTATTATCTACAGTATCTTGCAGAACAGCAAATCAGTCAGGTGAACTGTCTCTGACTGACAAAGAAACAAGTGGATGTAATTTGTTTATAATGAGCAATTATTGGAGTGTGTGCATTCTAAATGTCCTGAAGGATTTTTGTTGGCACATCATGATGGGGAATCAAGATCCGATTATCTGTCGGGGGGGGGGGTCTCCAGAGGAGCTGTGGTGGTTTCAGTTTTACCTCCTCTGGTCAGGGATTTTAAACCCCCACCACTCTAAATAATTATAGCTGCAATTTCCTGTTTCGTCTGCTCATGACAACTGAAGAGATTTTAATAACCCGATGGATGGCTCATTAAAGTAAAGAGACCAAGTCCTCACAAGCTCGTTAGTGTCTCATTACAGCTGACTTTGGCTTGGCTCATTGTTTTGAGTAAATAGAAATTAGTGACAATATATAAGTCCCAGTATACATTAGCTTTGGCCAACTTCAACCTGAGTAGAGGTCTAGTCAGCCACAAATACTGAAAACACATGTGTGGGGGTGCAGGGCCTTTAATTTGCAGAAACTGATTTTTTTTGCCGCTTGGGGGCAGTGGACACAACGCCAACATTATCAGCCGCTAAGTGGATATGTAGAGCATGTTACTGTAGCAAACAGCTGCCTGTTTCAGTGGTTACAGGGCAACTCTAACTTTGATTTGTATTTGTGTCTCTAACAACAAATCTAAGTCTGATATTTATTCTCTATTTTTAGCTCATTGTTGGGCTTCATTACCTACAGAGGGAAATAACTTGCTCTTTTGCAGCTAAAGGCTCCATCATGTTCACCACATTGTCTCTATGGAGCTGGACATGTACTTGTGCAGTGGGTTTTTTGAGGGTTTTGTTTTGGAGTTTTTTCACTGACAGTAGCTGCTGTGCCAATAAATGCTGCATTGAGTGAATCATATCAGTAGATCTGTGAGCCAGAAAACCAAAACAATGAGCTTAAAGGCACTAAAGTCTTCCATAGAGCTGAGGGGAACCCCAGTGTAGGATGATAACGTGATTACGTGATCCATTGTTAAGATAAAAAATATTGATTATAGTCTATAATTTTCGAGCTCTGCGTCTTTATTTGTTAATAGAAGCTTTTGATCAAAACTGAAGACTATGAACACAATCGAACCTAAATGGACCTTATCAGAGAGGAGGAAGTCAAAACCCCCGACCCCAATGTTAACAAAGCTTTGGCCTGATGCATAGTTTTTCCCAAGGTGACCCTGTGAAAATGGAGGATAATAATGCAGATCTCTGGCTTTGTTCTTAACCTTTCTGAATATTCAGTTGCCGTGTTATGTCCAAGCAGCAAAACAGCATTTCTCACTGAGCTGAGTCATGTTTTCTTGTTGTTGTTGATGTTTTGGTTTTTTTTTTAATCAGTGGGCTTCTTTTGCACGAGCCGTGCCACAACTCTGTTCTTTGGCTGAGTGTCTTGCACCGAGTTACAGTATGAGACATCAGGTGAAGAAACGACAGTTCCCTCAAGTCAACTCCTTCAGGAATACTGTACTCTGATGAGGTTGTTTTTTTGTTTGTTTTGGTTTTTTTTGCACAGTATATAACAGCTGGGTTAGTCTTTTTTTATCTAGATTATGTATCGTATAAAGTCTCTGCAGACCCCTAGAAAACGGCTAAAGAGAGGATGCCAGGTTGTTTCTAAGTGAACAGATGAGCCGCCCAAAGCCCCAGCTCATCCTTCACGGCTCCAAAGTCCAAAGCACCGTTTCGGCTCTGGCCCCCCACACTGCTTATGAGTCATCCTGGCAGACGGGATGTAACACACCACCCCCCACCCCCCTTCAACCTCCCTGATATACTATGTGCTCTCAGGCTGTGGGCCTCATCCCATTTTTACACACTGTCCCACTCTATACAAATCATGCCCATGTAGGACAAATCTGTCCGGTGTTGTGTGGGCTAAAGTGAGCAAATTGACCGTCACGCCGATAGTGACGCTGATGCTGCTCGCCGTGGTAACACCCTCTGTCTTTTCCTCCTCTGTTCCTATTCGCCCTCGACGCTGCCTCACCTCTCTTAAATGAGGAGGAGAAGGGGAAATGTTAGCGGGTCGTCGGAAAATAGCCCAATAATTGACCCGTGTCATTCAGCGAATGCAAAAGCTGCGCAGAGTCGCAGAGCCACGCTAAGCCCTCTCATCCCGGCCGAGCCCGTTTCTATAGCGACCGCAAACACAGAGAGGGGAAAAATGGAGGCTTAAGCTCAAAGAGGAGCACTCAAAAGCAGGGATCCTTGATCTGCTTTATAAATGTACATATATATCTCTTCTTTTTTAATCTGCGGCGCATTTTTAGAACCAGGCTGCCACCTGTGTCGCTTTGTCCAATCACATTGCACTCGCCAAGAATTTCACAAACGAGATCGGGTCCCTGGTGGGAACGGGACGCGGAAAATAGCGGGCGGGACGTGAACTGTTTCACGTTTAGGACGGTGTGGAACCGGGCTCTAATGTAGCGCATGGCACCAGAGGAAGCTGAGCTCAGCTGTACCCGCAGAGAACAAGCTGCTCTCCGCCTGGGTTCAAATTTAGCAACACCCTTCTGTTGGGGGATAAAAACAAGCCGTCGTACCTGTTGATACTTTACATTCTAACATCCTTACGTCAGACTATTTTACTCCTCATCCAAAATTTTGCCACCAGAGAAAAACAGGCAACGCAACGTAACTCTTTACATTCTCAAACATGTCAGTTACTTTACAGTACCTTAATTCTGTTCAAATGCCAGCAACAGTTCCTGCCCCACCGTGTAAAGCACTGGCCCCGGGGCCTCGCTTTATATTTAACATAGAACATAGGCACTAAATAAAGTGAAGGCGATGACACGCTGACAAATCCAAGCAATGCAGATGACCTACGGCGATAGCATCAGGAAATGAAGACAGCCCGGGTTAGAAATCTATTCTGGTGGTAAATATCTCTGATAACTACTTTGTCTTTTTATATTTAGAGTTTCCACTGTGTCAGTCCGGAGTCCGGAGTCGTACTGTAGTTTTCATTATGTTCTGCATCATGGCTATAAGTAGAGATATTATCAGAGTGTTTCCAGGATGTTTTTTTGATGAGTAATAAAGCAGCATGGACTGTTACCTATAGTGAAACTATACTCATACAGGGACAGTGTTTCAATTACATATGGAGTAATTTGCTTTTGATAAGCACATATATTAAGTCCCTTTTTCCCCTGGTATTTTATGAATTATTAACATCTTAGACTTACAATGGGAATCCAAGTTTTTATTAACTTTTTTTACAGTCCAGTTGTCTTTTGTTGGAGCGGTTTGTTCAGTGTTCACTATATAAAATTCAATTTTGGAGTCATGTTATAGTCTCGAGTTGGTAGGCTTAGATTTGCTTTCCCATATATTAAACTGCTGCTCTTATTTACATGGGATTTTCAAGAAGCTAATTTACTAAGTCTGATCTTCGAAGGTTTACTCTTCATACTGTGATTTACACGCATCCAGATCATATTCGTCTGTTTATAATGCGTCATCACCTCCTGTCTTTACAGCAGAATTGAGGCGGGCCTGCAAATTCACTTGCGGCACATTTTCTACTCCTCTGAAAAAAAAATAATAATGAAAACAAGCTCCCAAAAATCTCAAATCTCCTCTATAGTTGTGGTACAGAAGAGTCTCATGAGAGGATTCACAAAGCCTTTTTATTTGTTCTGCTTCTGATATTCTCCTGCTGCCCCCCCCCTTTTTGGTCTTTTTTTTCTTGTCGCAGCATGTGATGCATCATGCGGGGAGTGAAAATGCGAAACGCACAGATGTAATCGGAACCTCATTTCAAACGTGTTTTAAAAAATTGATGTCAGAAGATTCAGAAGATTTACGAAAATATTTCTAAGTCGTGACAGATGTGACTCAAATCAAGTGGATTATCATTATTTTTGTTTTGCTGAGTATTTAATGGATAAAAGTAAACTTCAAAGCCAGATCAAAGAAAAACACTTAGTGATGCGGTTTTTATAGGTTTTCTCATTTTGGATTTCACCGTGTTGCATTTTTCCCCACATAAAAGTAGGAGCCTCCGGCTATCATCCCCTGCTGATAGTTTTTAATGCAGCGCGGTCGGCCATCCATCACTAATGCTCCATGGTGTACTGATGCAGCACAGGCACCACACGCTTTCACACTTTCACACTCCCAGAGACGAGCATCGACTGCGTGTGTGTAAGGGGTGTGTGTGTGTGTGTGTTCACAAATCACACCCTTACCCTTTCTTCACTTGAGAATTAAGTGCTACCAGCCTTCCTGCCTAATGCAGATGTTCCCCTTTTTAAAGACGCCCATCCCTGAGCCGCTTCTGTTCCCCGTGTCCCTCACCCGCTCACGTGGGGACGGCCTCTGCGAAGGGCACCTCCCAGCCGGTCCTTGGGTGGCCAGGCCGGCTGTACAGACTGTTCCCGGCCGACTTATTTTGACTACATTTGACAGCAGAGGGCTGCGTATCAGGGCCGCGAGAGATAGCAGGGGTCTAATGTTGGACAACATTGGCCTTTCTCTCATGGTATATATAGAGTGCTCTTTTCCCAGAGCTCTGGGCGGTCGGTATTCTGTGAGAGAAACAGGACCCCCCCACCCCCCACCCCCGCACCCGCTCAACCAAACAAGCCACTGTTCCTGCAGCCAAACGTCATGTGTCCCTCAGACCACATTCATCCTGTACTGGTTCAGCCTCTAGTTGCTTCAGTGCTGCGGCATTTAATAGAAAATCTGCAAGAACCATTATTTGTGTTCTGTCTTTGAGAGACACTGTCAATCTTCTCTAAAGCCATAAGAGCGAGCACAGGTTTTTGATGTGTGCTCGTTTTTTATGACGTTTCTGCAGGCAGAACTGTTTCCGTGTCTGTTTGGCGTGGCCACACATACATTTTCAGACAGCCTTTCCCCGTGGCTCGAAGCGTATGGACCCCTTGAAGGTATCGTGTGGAGCGATGCCCTTCAAAGTGTGAACGCACAGTTCACATCCTGGTTTCATGCTATTCAGTTGTTTGGGAGTTAGTGACTGTGGCACAAACGCAGCAATGAACCAGCGTAGGCGGCGAAATAAGTGGAGCAAACATGGATGATAAAGAGTCTGCAATTCGTTTAATTCGCAAGGTTTCACATGATGTCCTTTGTTAAGACGCAACACTGACTCGGAGTCAGTCAGCAACAACACATCATTGCTCTCAAGGTCAAAATTCAAAAATTGCATCTGTCGATGTGGTGACAGCATGAAAGTGCCTCCTTTCTCCAAATTTAAACAGAAATCAGGCTGGTGGCGTCTGAATTATCATGTTTCTATTTCAATCTGAGCACTAAACTCATTAATCTAAACCAGAAAATGTTTTTCATTATAACTTCACAAGTAAGAGTTATTCTGATATAGTTTCTCAGGAAAGAAGCTTTGATATCCAATTGTAAATTAACATTTAATAAGGTGAAGTAGTGTTTGTCAACAAACTATGTAGGTTACCTGTAAATCTTTTTAAATATTTATCAAGAACAGTGTTTGTTATAAATTTGGTGGTTATTGCTTAATCCTGGACCAAAACCCTGCAGTCAAGTCTCTGCTACACATCCTTGAAATGGCTCAGCTCCCTTTTTTTTTTTTTTTTACAAATTAATTATAAAGTCCAGCTGCAGCAAGTCATAAAAGAACATTAGCTCTAAGTAATTTGATGACGCTGACTGAAATTGAGACCATCAATTTCACATGTACGAAATATTTGAAATATGATTAAATTTCATCGCCCCGGTCGCGGCCCACACCAACGGCTCATCTCATTCCACTCGGGGGGAGTTGGCCCAGGAATTCTAATTACCTTGATCCAAGTTGCATTACCTTATTGATTGCTGTGGTGAAAAAAACAAAAAAACCCTTTTCCCTTTGGCGTCGGTGTCTTGGGTGTCCTGCTCAAGGACACTTCCGGTGACTGGGTGCTGTGTCAGGATACGATGGGAATACGAGAACAATAAACTGTGGGAAAGCTCCGATTATTTCACACTTGGCACATCAAAATTTGGTCCTGTTCTCTAGCTTTTTCCAGTGATTCACTGACTAGAAAGCTACTCGAAACTTAGTTGAAATCCAGAAGGGTGAAAAAGGATTATAGGTCAAACTTCACCTATGTTTGATCTGTTCTCTTAAGGGCCAATCAAGAAGAGATCTGCTTTGATTCTTTAACCCCCCCCCCACTCTCAGGGTGGAACACACCACCGGGAGCTCTCCCCATTGATGAATCAAACACCTCAGGCAAAGCCTCCGTGCCAAGCCATTTAATCCAACCTACAGCCGGTGAAGCTCAAGGTGCAAGGAGGTTGCCTCGGTGCGTGATTTGTTTAATGACGTCTGCCCCACTGCCCTCAAACTGTCAATCAAGCTGAAAGAGAATGAGCTTGCGGCGAGGTGCAGAAAAGACAAATTAATTATCTAGATAACAACATTTTGCTGTAATGCAGTAGTTTTTGTTGTCAGACTCCTCAAAATACAGCAGCGCCTAACACTGATGCCCCGACAGAGTTTGCACAGCGTTTGTCTATAACACCGGAGTTAGACTGTATAAGAAGGTTTTTTTTTAACACAGGTAAACCTGCTAAAAACCTGCTTTTGTTTTACTTGTGTGTCACGTTCAACACCACAAACGGTGTGGAAAACTGGGTTAGCAAACCGCAGAAAGCGGCACGGAGGCCCGTGACTATTTTGTGGCAGGTTACTTACTCTAACATCGATGTCTAAACTCAAAGGGGGAAACCGGTGTCGCATGTTGTTCCCATGCGACTGTAAAAAGCAAAGACAAACGCAGGTTGTCTGGTGGGTTTCAAGCCACGACCGGTATTAGCGTGTTTAATTTGACTGACGTAGAGGCGTAAAGATACAAAACTATAAATCCGCTGTCTATTTATATTTGATTGAGCAAATTAATAGGGAACCCTCCCCTCTTGACCCCACTTTGGCAAGGTTAGAAATACGAGGAGCCTGGCAGGGAATGTCTAACATCCATTGTTATGGCATTAGATTGAGTCAGAGACAATACGGCCGGATAAAAACAGTCTCACTCCACTCTCACGGACACACAAACACCATTTACCCTAAACTCGCTGATCAGTCTGTCGTCGTCGCCGCCTGGTCAGCTCACGGCAGATTGCCCGCGCCAGAAGGCCCCGGCTCCCCGGCCCACCGCCGTACGTACTTAAACGGATTAACCTGTCACTTCTAGTCACATGCCAAATCCCGATGCCTTTGAAGGCTGCATCTGGAGCGTGCCGGGGCGGCCCGCTGTCAAACCAAATATTTACTCCGCGGAGGTGGGTTTTGAGGGAGTCTTGGAGGAGGAATGTTTCAACACCTGTTGATTCGCTTTACATTTATTGTAGACTATTAAATGTCAGGGGAAAAAAAAGAGTGAAAAATGGCTGACTGCCCAAGGTGAGATATTCAGGTTAAAAAAAAAAAAAAAGCCCAACTTTTGAAATACAGAGAAGAGCAGAAGATAAATGGGTTCATGCAGCTATAGATGCAAACATAAGCTTTCTTTGTTCATAACTTGCATTTAACCGCAAACCATATTGCATGCTAATGATCTTCGAGAGCCATGCTAATCCTTCACTCTGTAATATCTCTCGTATATTATGTCGACCACCACATACCAACACTTCATCAATCTATAGCTGCAAGCGCAGGACATCCTGCCTGAGAATATGTGATAATAGCTTTGGCATTTTTCGTTTTTCAGCCAATGTGGAAAATTACGGCATCTGTGTCTGAACTCAGCTGGTGTTAAACTCAGCGCAAGTGAAAATGCTTTTATCGGCCTGACATTTGACTGTTGTTCTCGCTCGCTCCCACTCCTCTCGGGACGTTTCCAAACTGAGACATGAGTGCAGGGACCGGTAACCCGACCCCCTCCCCTCCCTCACCCGTCCTCCCCTGCGCCTGAATACCGTAGGACACTGTTGCGGGTCCTCGTGGACACGCTGCCCTTTTGGAAATTCCCTGGCCACGAAACATTACGACCCGTCGGCCCACACCAGCGTCTGCCCGGGGCGGTATCGCTGCACAGGAGCAGATGAATTATCACCACAGCTTTAATGTGATCGGCAAATTGACAATGGGATGCAACTCCCCCCAGAGCAGCATTCTGTTTTTCCCTCATCAGCAAATTGAATTGTAAAGCACTGGAGTGATTTACTGCAAATAAAGGACAATTAAACCTGTTTCACTGCCATCAAAATCAAATAGTGTGGATAAATTGTCTCCTGGACAAACAAATTCAATCCAGTTAGATTAAATTAAGATCAGCAGACATTCCCTGTGACCCCCACCCCCACCCCCACCCCTCCCCTCCAGAGCCCCCGGTAGGCTCTCCCCGACAGCCCCTTTAATCTGTATATCTTTGCAACAATCTCGTAGAAAAGCTACCACAACGCAGATTAGGTCCCACTCTCTAAGTGTCCTGCAAATCCACTCAAGTTAGACGTTTTCGTGCGTCTGCGGTTTTAAGCTCCTATGCAAAACAATTAGCTGTGTCACTGCAGAAATATGGAGAAATGCAATGAAATCTGGAAAACTTTTGAAGGAAATGCAGTATGAATTGACAGTATGTACAGTATTTGAAACATTCATGATTTTTTTGGAATATTCCAAATATATTGCATATGTATCACTTTGCATTTGCCAAGGATTTCAGTATTACTTGATTTGTACATTCAGCGGTAAGGTGAGTCACCCCCCCCCCAAACAAACAGGCATGCAACCTTTTGCATTTGCATATTTGCCTCCAAATGAAAGGAGACGAATACTGGGTCTTTCAGGGTTTGGCAACATACACATCGCCAGAAATACGCACATACACAGACTCACACACACACACACACTCACAGAAAAAACACACACACACACACACACACACACACACACACAAGCTCCAGTCTTACCTCTAGCAGCGAAGCCTCAGCCCACTGTGCTGTTGTGCCTCTGCAGTGCCACTGGCTGTGCCTTCAGCCCGCCGGCTCAGACGGAGCGCTATCCTCAGTGTGAATTTTTGCTCCGCTGTCCCTCCCCGGCGGCGAGCGTCCCCCCCCCTCCTTTTTCTCTCCTCCGTCGCGTCCTCAGCTGGCCCCTTGTACCATCCAGGTGGTCTGATAGGTGGGAGAGAAGAAGAAGGAGGAAGAGGAGCCGTCTCCTGACAGACCGAGGGAGCTGCTGCTGAGTGTGTGCGTGCTTGTGTGTGTGTTTGTGTGTGTGTGTGTGTGTGTGTGTATGTGTGTGTGAGGGAGAGAGAGAAAGAGAGAGCGGGGGGGGGGCAGGACCTGCCATGTAGATATCAGCCCTGTTGCAGTTAAATTTAAACCACCCTCCCTTCTGACACCTTGAGCCATGGCTGCCCTCCCTCTCCAGCGAACACACACACACACACACACACACACACACACACACACACACACACACACACACGGTACCATATGGCCCTTGACAGAAGACTGAGCCCTCGGGAGCCTGTAACCGTCCCCCAGGAGAGAAAGAGTGAGGGCGGAGGGGGCAATATTTAGAAAGCGATTCAGATTTTATTTTTTATTTTTACAGAGGAAACATTAAAGAAAAAACGGCATCAAAACTGCCACGTCATTCATTGTTTTACCCGACAGTCCACTGCTGTCCACTGCTGACAAATACAGTTCGTCACATAACTATAACTATGTCTGAAAAATAGATGTTTCCAATGCATTTAATCGCCCGAGTGATGCATTAGGATCATATTCTTGGTCGTTTTGAATGATTCTGTATATTGAAAGAGTATTACTCACATTTAGCATTGTACTCCTACTCAGAATTTGCAGACCCATAAACAGACGCTGATGTTTAAAATTGGTGGAGTTCCCCTTTAACAAAGGCCCCTCGGGTTTTTGTTTTTTCCTTCCACCTTGGAGTGGGGTGAGGTTGCATCAAAAGTAGGTACGTGACACTTTAAGCGACAACACCTCCGCTGGTTTTTTTATAAAAGAAAAATCCCAGTTGCTTTCTGACGCAGTCTGATGCGGGGGTGGGGGTCACAGACGGTGGAGTCAAAGCAGACGTCAGAGCGGTAATAGAGTTACGGGCATTGTTGGGCTTTAGATGGCATGCGTAGCTAAAATAAACCGCTTTAAAATGAATTAGTTTTCTATTAAAAGTCAGCCTCTTTCTGAGCAAGACACATACCAGAGGGAGGTAACCAAGTAAGGACTGACCTGTGGATGTGGGTCTCTTTATGTGAATGTGTGTGTGTGTGTGTGTGTGACCTGAATTGTGTCAAGACTCAGCCAGAGTCCTCCAGCTGTCAGTGGTTCCTCTCCTTGACACGCTGCCATAAATTTTCCCACACAACTCTCTTTTCCTTCACCTTTATTTACGCAGGTGTGTGTGTGTGTGTGTGTCTGTGTGTGTGTGTTTGCGTGTGTGCGTGCTTCACAATCACTCTTTCACACACTTCTAACTCCCCTCATTCCATTCTTCAGTCGATGAATTGATGAGAGCCGTTGGAGAAAGGAAAATGAAGTTTCCCTTTTTTTTTTTTTTTTTTTCATTTCTCAA